>JAJSOF020000013.1:71717912-71836610 GCA_025594305.2 Periplaneta americana
TATTTATTATTACACTGTTTGTTAATATTTCTTATTATATGTCTCATTTGAAACATAGAACCCGAGAATTTACAAGTATTTATACATTAAAGAGTATTCCTCTGTTCTCAGAAAGGTAATAGTCTGTATTCGTAAACAATAACAAATTCAAGGAAGTATTTTTTACATGTCACGGTAGATGAAATAAGCTTATTTTTGAGCTCTTTCTTTACTTTGAGAGCTTTCACACTTCTTTCTTGTATTAAACTCTGCCTCAAGCACATATAGTATATATGGAAGCAAAGAGTAGGCCTATATTTGGAAATTCTAACTTAGGCAACATTACGAACAGTTCGATTCCTGATTTTGCTGGAATATGAGTGGCGTGTTGTTCTGTAGATTTATTAATTCAAGCTATAAATTTTCAGGGTTTTCTATCGACGTAAGCTAAAAAAGTTTCAGAAAAATTTCGATTCCTTATCAATTGTCACTGTTTCTCCAAACTTAGCAGTGAATTCTGCTGTAGGTCTTGAAGTAGGGTCTTATATTTGATAAGATTTTCTTATCACTCTTCAAGATAGTTTATAGTCAAAGAAAGTGAAGTTGTCTATGTTCTACATGATACTACCACATTTCAAATTTATCCATAAATGTTCTTAACTAGTCGATTATGTCTTGCAATTCTGTAACTCGCACGCACAACGTGCTAATGATATTTGATATCAGTCTCACCTTGTTGATATCTCATTTTTACCTTTAGCTGTTCTAAAGAAGATGCAGACAGTATTTCTTTACTAAACCCTTCACTGTTTATTTGTAACATAAAATGTCATGCGTAAGAAAGTGTAATAGAATACAAGCTTTACCTCTCTTCTTAATAAAAAAATTCTCTTTTTACTCGTAACTAAAGGGAAATGATCTGGGAATTATATTTTTTTTACTTAAAACGAGCCGCCACTTACTGCAGACGCGATCGAACTTGTGTCTTCAAAGAACCGCACACAGATAGTACAGCTAGTAGAGTGTCCGTTCTACCTGCACTGAGATTGTGTTGACACTTTGAGAGCACGAGTTGCCCCACCCATACATATGTTTCTGAGTGGAATGGAATTCCTTGAGAGGGGCACTACGACCCAGCACTGCGACCTTTCACGATCTATTGTGTTTATCCTTAAACTAGGCGTATTCCAAAACCCAAATATTAGCTGACTACACTAAGGTTCGCTGTATACCCAGGTTTCTAGCAGGCAATCCTTCTCGTCCCTTGGCCAGCTCTCTCAGTATTTCGCCAGCCAGCATTCGGGGAATGCTGTGGAATGATAACGAAATGGAGAAATGTTGATGGAACGATGTACAGGCCTAATATGGTGACATGGGAGAACGTCGATAAAACCCCAACTGCGACCTTGTCCGCCATAAGTGTCACTAGGCTAGGCCTGACCGGGACTCGACACTGGACCGCCTGCGTGACAGGCTGAAGATCTGACCACTCAGCCACCGCAGGGGTGAAATGTTTCTGAAACCAGGCCACATAAACAAAAATAATTAGAACAATTGAAACAGTAGAAATGAAAATATTGAGGTAAATTGCTAGAAAAACGAGATTTGACCATGCCAGAAACGAAAACATAGGAGATGCATATAATATCCAACCTACAGGACAGTGGGTACTTTAGAAGACGGGAAGAATGGAATGCCTGTATTGATAGTAAGCAAATAGACTTGTTCGAATCGCCCGAGGTAAATCTCCAAAAGGAGGAAGGAGCATTGACCGACCGAAGAAAAGATGGAAAGATAACTTATTTAAGGTGTTTAAAAATAGTGGACATTATTTGAGAAATGAATTCCCCATTGTAGACAATAAAAAAGCTTATTACAACATGGGTCCGAAAATGCTTGGTTTCCGAGTTGTGACGGTGACACTCTTTTATATTTCTCTAAAGGAGTTGTTCAAAATGTCCATCTTCTGCGTGAATACAGGTCTCACATCGACGTCTCATGGTCCTACGAAAACGATCCCGATTTCCTGGATTATTATGTATTTCCTCACAACCTGCCACAATTCGATTTCGAAGAGTTTCCATGTCAGACACCGGAGGCGAATACACTAATGATTTTAAGTTGCACTACAAGTAAAAATTGATAGGGTTCGAATGATGTGAGCGTGGAGGCTGAGCAATTGGCCCACTTCTACCTATCCGTCGATCAGGAAACCTTCGATTCATTGACTGAAGTGTGATGCCGCGCCATCATGCATGAAGTGAGCTTGTCCACGAATGATCAGTGGAGTGTCTTCCTAAGCATCAGGTATATTATTATGATGTACCAAAGTACATAGGGCATGATATTTCCGTGCAGAAATTCTGCGTTATCATAATATGATGAAGGATGGATAGAACAGAGAAAAATTCTCTCCGGCACCGGGACTCGAACCCGGGTTTTCAGCTCTACGTGCTGACGCTTTATCCAAAGTCACAATGGATTCCAGTTCCGATGCCGGATCGAATCCCCTCAGTTTAAGATCTACCTCTCAGTATTCCCTTTGGTGGCCTACCGTCATGTACTGTGTTGGACATTGTGCCACTTAAACTGAGGGGATTCGATCCGGCATCGGAACTGGAATCCGGTGTGACTTAGTGAATAAAGCGTCAGCACGTAGAGCTGAAAACCCGGGTTCGAGTCCCGGTGCCGGAGAGAATTTTTCTCTGTTCTATCCATTCTTCATCATCAGGTATATTGTTTTCCAGAAAAAATTGTGTAACCTGCATCGTAAGTCTGTTTGGAAGTACATGTGGTTCAAATAGCAGGTCATCAAAGACACTGCCCATAGGCTATAGCTATAAATTAGCGCTTCGCACAAAACTGTAAGGCATATTCTTTTCCTGCGAAAGACACTTTCTGTAAGACTAAGATATGCTGAGACGCAATCGCTTGTAGCAATGTTGCCGCGTTTACTCACTGATAGCACTCTCTCTCAGTTACCGGCGCATAGGAGCGCATCGGCCAACAGTCAAGCTGCCCTTTCGTGGTAAGGAGATAATCTACTAACCCAGTAGCCTAGGCTATATCTAGTGATATAACTTAAGGCTATGTCCCTTGTTGTGGCACAAAAAAAAATAATTTTCTATCTTCAAACTCAGCGGGTCCTGATTTGATTCTCGTCACGGAAGTGTGAATTCTCGCTCCCTTGTCCTTTATTTTGTGTATATCTTAAGCAGTAATCTTGCGCCATGCTGATCACATGAACAAGGAGACTTATTCTTGTTTGGCATTGCTTCATAATCGTCATGAGATTGAAGACGATAATGGCAAGTAATCCAATTCTTAAAGGTACGTGATGACGAGATATATTATAAATTATTATTTTGTAAATGGCTGGTTAGCCTGAGACTGAAATAATTGTAGAGTGGGTGTGTGTGCATATCCAATGCCTACCCACTTCACTTATGTAATTCGGCTTCCGCATGTTGCGGATAGATAATTTGTAGAGTTTCTGGCTATCAATTCAATGGAACCAAACTCGATTCCCGGCAGGAAAGTAGAGCTTAATTTTCCTTTAATAGAGACTGGGTCATTTGTTTCTGTTTTGTATCCTTAAGAGGCGGTCTTGCTCTGTGTCAACTTACATGATCATTGTGTCCCAATTTTTGTATTTAAGGTTTATTTGTACTCCTCATGAAATGAGGACGGAATAGAGTAATTATATGCTATAGAATTATCTTCTTCAGCATAGAATTAAGGAAGAAGATGATGATTTAAAAATTCAAAATTTGATCCTTAGGCCGTTTCTTTCCTAATTTCCTTGAGGAACATAAAAAAAGATTAGAAGTTAACAAATCTATACCTCAGCGGAATAATAAGTCCATTTTATCAACAGATTACACGTTTTTTTTCTTTCATTCCCGGTAAAGTTACAAACCACAAACCCATTCCTTTTATTTTTGATATAGTGGAACCATGATACACCGGGAAATTATGACACAGGGAAGTAAGCAAAGTTATGTGGGACTTATCCTAGTATATCCCTAATACGTTTTCACCTTCTTCTAAAAACTATTCATTCAATCCGAAATCAGTCGTCCCAGGACTTAACAGAGTATAGGCTATCTTCTGATAGATCTCATCCTAAGGAATTCAGTAGAGCTATCATCTCAAAATCGCAAAATTTGGACTTAAAATACATTATCTCTGAGATACAGAAATATTGGTTCACTTTCATCCTATGTTCAGCGTTAATTCGACTTAAATCAATGTCTTGAAATGAATTCATTAGCCACTGAATACTCTGTGGACAGTGAGATGTTAAACAAAGGACTACAACTTTAAATTTCATAAGCTTCGATGTTAACTGCAATGTTATTTCATCGTAAAGTCCTCAGGCCCTCTGTGCCAACTTTTTGCAGGTCCATTGTAGATCCGGAATGCAAGTCGTGTTTAAGTTACAAGATGAGACTTTATACAGTATGAAGTATGAGGAAGAGGATGGAATGTTTCCTGAAGATAAATAAAACCTCCCCGTCTTTGAACAGCACGTAAAAAGCATAGTTAAACACGTGAAGCATATGGGGAAGGAAGGAAGGTCTTATAGTTCTTTATCTCGGAAATTAAGCGGTGAATATTGTTTTACATTATTATGTTTACTCACTGGTACACGTTCACATCTGATTAATGTCTGGCAACTGCAGTCTGACTGCATAACTATAACTGATTGATGGCACGCTGCTAACGTGGGAGGGGGATCTGCAATGTATACAGATAGCAAGGTACGTAAACGAAGCGGGCGACCCAAATCCCCGGAGTAATAAATCACTGTCTTGTATGGGAAAACTTCAATATTGAAGCAGCGTCGGTGGCAGAGCAGACTTGCTGTTATTAGCTCGGTGCAAGTCTGCGGTTATTCGTACTTGCATGCATTCCGCTATGCATCGCGTCTGTGTCTGGATGTCTAGCCTCTTTGTTCCTTTTGCCCAGTCTCCAAGTTTTGAAGTTGAAGGTGGACACAAAAAAGCGGCGGAAGGTGGGGAGATATTGATTAATCTGTGCGGTGGCGGGTACATAATAAATCCAAGGAGATCGCCGGTTATGCAAGACTTTATCTCAGGGGCGTATTCTTCATAAATGCAACCTGTGAATTGCATACTGGTACTTAAAATGTTGCTGCAGTAGATCACAACTAATATTAATAATAATAATAATAATAATAATAATAATAATAATAATAATAATAACAACAATCTTTCTCCAGCGGCAGCGGGAGAGGTTCATAAAATGAACTAAGTTGGTCCACATCATCTCCAACGAAGCTGGTAATTTCAAGTTCTTTTGGAGTATTCTGGTCTTATTTATCGATATTTAATATCAGATTTATGTCTTTATTTCGTCTCTCGTAAAGTAGTATAAATAAATACATACATAGGCCTACATATACATACATACATACATACATACATACATACATACATACATACATACATACATACATGTTCTGCCCTTAGGCAGGTCTTTCACTGCAAAACCAGCTTTCTTCAATATTTCCTATTTTCTGTCTTCCTCTTAGTCTCCGCTTATGATACATCTTAATGTCGTCTATCATCTGATATCTTCTTCTGCCCCGAACTCTTCTCTCGTTCACCATTCCTTCCAGTGCATCCTTCAGTAGGTAGTTTCTTCTCAGCCAGTGACCTAACCAATTCCTTTTTCTCTTTCTGATGAGTTTCAGCATCATTCTTTCTTCACCCACTCTTTCCAAAACAGCCTCGTTTCTTATTCTGTCTGTCCACTTCACACGCTTCATTCTTCTCCACATCCATATTTTAAATGCTTCTAGTTGCTTCTATTCACTTCGTCGTAATGTCCATGTTTCTGCCCCCATGCAATGCCATACTCCACACAAAGCACTTCACTAGTCTTTACCTTAGTTATTTTTCCAGAGGTTGGCAGAAGATCCTCCTTTTCTATTAAAAGCTTCCTTTGCCATTAATATCCTCCTTTTGACTTCATGACAGCAGCTCATGTTACTGCTTATAGTACTTCTCAAGTATTTGAAGCTATTCACTTGCTCTACTGCCTCATTTAGAATTCGGAAGTTTATAAAGGAGTATATGAAAGTACATTCATAATCCTTGGCACGACAACCCATGAAGAACCAAGGTCAACCACCCGACTGCTAGCTTCATCTCCACATGCCTTAGCAGAAGCAATCATTCAACCACTACAGAACCAACGTGTGGTGTGCCGTTATACTTGGCTTACGAAACCGGATTTCGCTACTCATTGAAACTCCTCAAATTCATAACGATTTTGGGTGGACACCTGTCCCACACACTGACTTAAATTGTATGAAAAAATTTCTTCTTCCATTGAGTGTGTGTATTTATTTAATTTTTCATGAGTGTCTAATAAGCATATTCTTACTTACTTTAAGAGTACTCGTGAGTGAATTTTGAAGAAATTCTCTCAAAAATCATAATTTTGTTTTTTGAAATAACATATTACATATCTCTCTCTATTAATAATAGCACAACCAGTACGGTAGCGCCATTTTAAAGTCCATACGCCAATTTAAAAAGTTCCGTGGTTTTTAAATTCTAGCTGCGACACGGTCAGTTTTTCACTGTTTATCCACACTTTAAATTTTCAACAATTTCATTCCTATAAAATGCTCCTTACGAAGCAGGTTTTATGATAGACACTTCAAACTTGGTATTTATATTCACAGATATATAGTGAATAAAAATGGCTCTGGGTTTTATGGTGAATACAATTTCAATATATTGTGGCGCCATGTTGGAAGACCTATTCGCGTCGGGGGAAGTTGCGAGCGCATATAGTGCGAGGGGAGGTGCGGCGTGACGCGGAGCACAAGAGCAAGGGGGGGATATCTGGAAGTTTCGCAAAGCCATGCGAGCCGATTGTTGTAGAAACTTCGGGACGCAGTACTTTCGAGAATGTGTGATCTAATAAATAGAAGGGGCAAGTGAGCCGCAGAGTCAGTTTAGTTTGGTCAGTCTAGTCAGTGATCAGCAGCGAGCAAGGAAGCCAGCCTTCGAGACCGGAGTTCGACGTGAGGAGGACCGCAACTGTGGCAGCGACCAGGCAAGGATCTGTGTTCGACGTGCAGTGAACTTGAGTGAGTCCGCAACTGTGGCAGCATCCAGGCGAGTGCGGCATATCCGGAAGTCTTGAGTTCGACATGCAGTGAACTTGAGTGGGTCCGCAACCGTGGCAGCGTCCAGGCGAGTGCGGCGTATCCAGAAGTTTTGGGTTCGACATGCAGTGAACTTGAGTGAGTCCGCAACCGTGGCAGCGTTCAGGCGAGTGCGGCGTATCCGGAAGTCTTGGGTTCGAAGTACAGTGAACTGTATCCGAAAGTCTTCGGTTCGAAGTGCAGTGAATTGTTATCTGGAAGGCTTGGGGTTCGACGTACCGTGAACTTGAGTGAGTGAGCTAGAAGAACTAGTCAAGGCGAACGAACTGTGAACTGTAAACTGACAGTTTTCTTTTGTAAATAGTGCTTTGTGAACATTAGTTGAAATTAGGAGTACATTGTTGTTCCTCTCAATAATAAACGTGAATAGTCATTGTCGTTCTGTGGAGTGCAATAACGACTATTGTGTTGCAGTGTTGAGTGGAATACTCATTGTTGACGGGTGTGGTTGAAAGCTAGGAATAAAAGTAACATTATTGTTTAAATGAAAGTTACAATATGTTTTTATCAGTTTCTTAATATTTATTTTTATTAAAAAGTATACAATATTTAAAAAATTCTAGAGGCTTATCTAATTAATATATATGGAAACCCAGGGCAATTTAAATAAGTATATGTTTGGAGAGTCCACTCACAAATTATGAGAACGAAAAAATGAAAATTGTTACGCAAGGGACTTTTTGTGTTACTCGCCACTTGCCCATAACTTGTAGACCATGAGACCTATAAGGACAGATTTTTGTGAGTTCTCTAGTTATACACCTATGATACAAATTTTAAAAATATAGTTTTCATAGCTTAGAATTTCGTAATTTCACTAATGGGTATCCAATATTGCAACCATATCCCCTATGACATCACAATAATTCTTCATTTTCATTGCTAATTACGAATGTAACGTAGGTCCACCTTCCGCCGTGCACTCTGGAACTCTGACGAACTAATTGCACTACGCTTCTCGGAACTAGCGACATCTGTGAGTATGCTCGTAGAGTCGGGGCGAATAAAGGCAATAATGGAATTAAAATAAGATATACTGTATATTTTTTTTCTGAACTGAGTATGCCGCCAGGTTTTTCCAATAAGCTATTATTTTCTTCTCTACGGAAGAGTTTGTGAAATTCGGATGTCAAGGCATGGAAGGCAATTCGAGCATGACAAATTCTTTGGGCCGTATTCATAGACATTCTTAGCGCGGGCTTTCGGTGGATGATCAGCGAAGTAACGTTTTTCGTATTCATAAACCAGTGTCAGCGATATGATATGATATGAATCCTGTTTAGCACGCTCGTTGCGCGGGCTAGCGAAATGTCTATGAATAGCACCCTTTGTGTTTAGATTAGTTAAGTCAGGTTTATTATGATTCTCTGAAGGTACTTTTTCTCGTCTACAGAGTCCGCCACTTTACGGCGCAACTTATTTTATGGTGAATGAGTTGAAGAACGGTAGAAATGAATTTTAACCGAATGTTCATGGGTATCGAGGTTTTTCATAGCTCTTCGTCCACTTTTCCAATTTCTTGATTATAGACGCACATACGATGGTGAGGACTCATGAGACACTGGGTCGACAATATGTCATAGGATCTCCACTTTAGATAATACTTCACTTCACGTTAACAAGAAACAAACATCCCTGCTCTAGACAAGTTTTGGTCCCATGACTGTATCTTCAAGGAACATTAAAGTAGTGCTCCTTATCGTTGCTTTCACCGCATGTTACTTACTGTCACGATAGCTTTCGGTTCTTACGTCGTGTCACAGATATAGAAACTTCCAACGTTTCGGAGTTGTATATCAGCCCCATAATCATGGAAGACAGAGAAAGGGGAAAGTACGATATATACTGTATTGGCTCGGTTACCCAGAATCCAGTCCTGATGAAGAGGATGAAGAACACTTCATTACGGATCCAACATAGCAGATAGGTTCTTCTTTATCTTTCTTTCCCGATAATGAAGATAATTATAGCTTTGAAAAGTTGACGTTTCTATATCTGTGACGGTGTAAAAACGAAAAATTCTCGCACCAATTTGAACTCAATCAAAGCTTTAAATAAAGAGAAAATTACATTTATAGTGTCATGAGTACGGTACCATAATTTCTGTTTTAAATCGTGCTCAGCTTTTCTTTTCTCTGTCTTAATTCGTTGCTGAGACTTATCCTAAATTCAGGTTTTGAAACAACATAAGACTGTTATGTAACATTGGTCTGCATTGCTAATTGTCCATTACCTAACACAGTTAAATGTAAATCTTATAGCCACTCTCAAAATAACTTACATTATTCTCTTTTATGATTTTATTAATTTGAAGTAATTTCGTAAAGTTACATTTCATTGTGGGACCTGGAGAGTGACCCACAAAACAAACAAAAAGTTATAACATTTGAACGCCTAACATTCTAAATGTGCTAAATGCCAATTTTTCAAATTTAATTTTATTCAGTCGAAGGAGGAACATTCATATGAGAATATCATATTAAATTGTCTCTGTCGTAGCTTAACTTTAAATGCTCATTCATGCGCCAAAAGACGGTGTTGTAGGTATGAGTATTTCAATTTGCATTTCGCAGTGTGTTTTTCATCAATATCTCAGATACTTGTTTTTGGTACTTAGCACATTTAGAATATTAGGTCCTCATTTTATAAACAGATGTCTCTGGGAAGTTCTGAATATCAACTGACCTGATATACTCACAATCGAAGGTTCTGGAAAACGGCAAATGAAACTCTGATCATGAAAATAATTTTGAAATGAAAATGGAACTGTATGCGACACACTCTAAGAAAAGTCAACTCAACAGAAAAACAAGCACTAGACTGGAATCAGCAAGAAAAAAAAGAGAGAGAGGTCAAAAGAACTTGGAAATAGAGAATGGAAGAAGAGTTAGCTGATCTACACATTACAACGAGCGACTGCAAACATTTTAAGTGTTTCAAAAGAAAATGTCTCCATTTTGATAAAATACGTTTTCTTCTTTCCTAATGAAGTGCTCGCTACCAAATTCTTCTATTGGAGCACTCATTTTCAACCCCTAGCTTTATTTTGTTTTCGTATGTTCACTGAACAGCAGACCTGAACTAAGCAGCGTTGCATGCCGTCAAGCTATAGGCCTCCTACATACATACCTACACTGTTGGGGGTTGCTTGGAGGCTTTAGGTAACCAAACGCAGGACTCTACTTATTATAGCCACTGGATACATTTCAAATATTCCCACGTTGTTCGCTTTTTCGCGGATGATTGTATGGTATACAGGGAAATAAAAAGTCATGAAGATACTACTCTTCTCCAGAATGACCTCAATAGAATAAACGATTGGGCAATAGCCAACAAAATGAAAATAAATTCTGTAAAGAGCAAAGCCATGAGCTTTACAAGGAAAAGAAATAAAATAGTCGCATCGTATACGTTAGGGGGTGAAACCATTCCGGAAGTTAACAAATGTAAATACCTCGCATTTAGCAGCGATCTCGGCTGGGGGGAACACGTTACAGACACAGCGGGAAAGGCATGGAGAGCCTTACACTTTGTGATGAGGGTACTAAGAAAAGGTTCTGACAAATCCAAAGAGATTGCATATAAATCACTAGTACGTCCAGCAATGGAATATGGTGCTGCATGTTGGGATCCTTACAGATTACAACATATTAAGACACTGGAAAAGATTCAAAAACGGGCTCTTAAGTGTTGTCGGAAAAATTCACCATTAAAATGGGACACACTCACGGGCAGGAGAACGCGAATTCGATTATGCGCACTGTTCAAAACATACAGAGGTGAGCCTGCCTGGAGAGAAATAAAAAATAGGTTGCAGCCGCCAAATTACTCTTCAAGGAACGATCACTCATATAAATTGAGGGAAAGAAGGCAGAGGACGGACACTGGAAAGTTTTCTTTCCTCAATCGTACTATCAGGGACTGGAATGCTTTACCTGCAGACTTACTAAAGGCTTTACCAACAACCAAAAATGCATTTAAAATAGGCTTAAGGACCTTACTAATAGACGGTAATTATACACAGTAGTTAAAGGGTGTAAATGATATGTTGTTATTGAAGTGTTGTATCAGTGAAGAAGTATGTCGTGTCAGTGAAGTGTGCTGTGTAAGTGAAACGTGTTCCTGTCAGTGAAGCTTTATAGTTTATAGTGGCAGTGCAAAGAATTTGAACAGTGAAATGTTTTTGAAGTGTTAGTGAAATCAGGATAGAATCAGTGAAATGTGTCGTAGTTCCAGTGCAGTGAGTGAGTTGACAGCGAAATGAGTGTAATGTTGAAAGGTACTTGTGCAGATATGAACATATACTCGTGGGTTTTAGTTCGATCTTAGTTTTAAGATACAAATTAGAATATTTCAAATGTTATTTTAAGTGAGCGTTTCATTTAACTTAGCATATTCCCTGTTGTTGTTGTTGTTATTATTATTATTATTATTATTATTATTAGTATTAATATTAATTATTAGTATTATTATTAATTGTATTTTAATTAATAAGTTTATTATTGTCATTATTGAGTGTAATTAGTTACCATTGCCACCGGGTATATACCCATTGCAGTGCAGTGTGAATAAATACATACATACATACATACATGTTAATACCTGTTTTAAGTGGCTATTTTTTTATGTTTTAGTGCCTTTTTATCTGTTTATTTTTAAGGTTTCAAGTGCCTACAGGTCCGAGCACTACCCATTGTTTATAAGACGTTTATTATTTCAAGGCCACAATCATAAATCCTAACTCATTTAGACTGTTTCTCTCTATCTGCAAACATTCCGTTTTCCTCTTCGTTTGTATCGGCACATTTAAATGGGATTCGATATAGCTCAGTTCTAAGTAGATGCTCTTGCTGCTTTTTATTCTTTTGTTTACAATGTACGTAATTGTATTTATGCTGCACGCTTTCTTGAAAATGTGTATTTTTCTTGTACTGAGGTTGAGCTAGTAGGCTAGTACTGCAGCCCTGACTGGACTTACTTTGTATTACCATGAGGCTTAAGACTCCGGTGAAGTCCGTATAGAGTACCCCTTCACCTTCCACCCGAAAAAGTAGGCTACTACTCCTCAGACTGATGCCATCTGTACTCTAATCACAGAGTACTACATCTCACAACACCGTTTTGGATGAACACTACTGAAATGGAGAGTGACAGTGAAATGATGGAGCCAAACGAGGGAACACCGACAAAATCCCTCAGGAACTTTGGCTTTGTTCACCACATATACGACTCCGCAATCACCGAAATTTGAACTCGGGTCTGTAGTCATTGTGAGCCAGTGATCTGCTGAGGTAACAAGGCGGCTTAAACATATATGTTACTTAGATCGCGAATTTCCGAAATGTAGTTCAACACCCAAGATTCACAATTTTATTCCATTATTTTCAGCTTGATGCATAAGTTTGTAGGTTTTTTTTTTCGTTATCACAGCGCTGTGTTTTTAGGGGGATGTTTATGGTTTGTCATTTGTCATATCGATGGCCCAGAACTAGACTGTTCCAAGTCCATTTTACCTTTTTTTTTTTCAGGAGAGTTTTTTTTAAGCTACTGACATTCAAAGCTTCATGAAATAATTTGGAATAGCTTCATAGCAAGCTTATGGAAGGAATATTTACAATTTTGTTCGATTCATGTATGCAGACAAGAACTGGAAGAAAATGAAACACAAATTTCTTTCTTACAAAAAATTGGACTTAGAACAGTCTGGTTCTCAGCCATCAATATGTTATTTGGAATGTGTGCTTGTAATACCGCATGATCGTTTGCATCCGATGGCTGCTTATACTGCCTGCTCATAAGATCATTTTAACAATGCTTTCACTGAAACAGCGAATTTACAAATTTCAACGATAGGTGTAGCACCAACCAACTCATCTGTATGTCTGTTTCAAACAATAAAAGAACGTTGTTCTACCTAGTTTGTGCAATTGTGACATATTGAAGTGTGTTAGAAATAATAATAATAATAATAATAATAATAATAATAATAATAATAATAATAATAATAATAATCAAAAAACTTGTATCAGAAACTCTTGTGGATAAATTCGTGAAACCTCTACTTACTTGTTCTGGGTTCCTTGTTAGAAGAAACCTCTTCCTCGGAAAGTACGGAAGCTGTAAGTTCCTGGGACACTAGTTCATTTTTTTATTGCATTGTCTAGTTGCAAAAGTGCCTATCTGGAAAGTTCATATATTTTTTTGTAAATCACTCAATTTCCTTCAAGTCTCTGCTTTCTGTGTTCACGTTGTAGTGTGTTAAAATAGCTTGAGTAATTAGGTCACTACTGTGATTGGATTTTATCGATTACACTACTCAACATGAAATTTACCTCCTTGAAGATAATACATGTTTTTAGCCCATTTTCACGCGTAAATTCCGAAAACAATGCTTAAAATGTCACATCATGTCACAATTTTTACATATTTTAGGTATCCCACATTTTAAACGAGTTCGCGTGCCACCTGGTAACACGCATGTCATATGTTGGCTACCACTGTCCTACACAATTACTTAAATACTTGCAAAATGTAAACATGAAAATATGTTATTTGTTATACTATTTAACCAAGCCATTGTCAGTTATCAGGATACCGGCAATAAATCTGTCTTTTCTTCTAGAAGTAGACATCGCAAAGAGATAAACCCAGGTCTGGCACTTCTAATGGGGTTGTAAAGTAATATTATTTCCTGCATAAAACGTGATGTAACTTATGTGAGAATATATGTTTCTGTGTAGACGTTAATGGTTTAATGAGTGAACTGGGGGTTGACCATAATCCAGATGACTGGAGATTGTTTCTAGATTCATCTAAGTTTAGCTTGAAAGCAGTGTTACTTCATAATTGTAATGGATTTCCATCTGTTCCGGTTTTCCATTCTGCAGGTCTTAAAGAAAGTTATGAAAGTATGGCTAAGATTGTCCGTGTTTTAAAATACGAGATTCATTGTTGGAAGATATGTTGTAATCTTAAAGTAATTGCTTTTCTGCTTGATTTGCAAGATGGCTTCACAAAATATTGTTGTTTTTTGTGTTTGTGGTACAGCCATGCTACAGAAAACATTATGTGGTACAACAGTGGGACAAACAGCAGGAATGTGGTGTAAAGTAATGTGTAAGGGACATCATTGGTTCAGCCTGATAAGATTCTTCTTCCTCCCTTACACATAAAACTTGGGCTTATGAATTTTGTACAGGCACTCAACAAGGACGGTAGTGATTTTGAATATTTACAAGGCAAGTTTCCACAGGTAATACACGCAAAATTGAAAGCAGGGATTTTTATTGGATCTCAAATCAGAAAACTCATGGAGGACGAAATGTTTGAGAAAAATTTACAAACGATTGATTTAGCAGCTTGGCAATAATTTTAAAGGGTTGTGCGTGGTTTTCTCGGAAACACAAAAGAAGAAAACTATAAAGCTTTGGTGTCAAATTTGTTGAAATGCTACAAAAATATGGGTTGTCGAATGTATTTGAAAATCCCTTTCCTTCATTCACATCTAAACTTTTTCCCGGAAAATCTGAGTGATGATAGTGATGAACATGGGGAATGGTTTCAAGACATTTCCATCATGGAGAAGAGGTGCCAAGGTCGTAACGATCCAGTAATGACGAGGGATTATTGTTGGTTTCTTGTGAGAGAGAGCAGGCAAGAGTACAAGATAAAGTCACAAATTACCAAACACTTTTAAGCAAAGTTACAGTTATGTTCTCTTAAAATATGGCCCAAATATTATTTCATGCATATAAAACTACATTTGTAAATTAATCTTAACCTAGCATGAATATGTCATTATATCGTAATAATAAATCTAACATAATGTTTTATCTGAGATCACTTAAGTGAGATTCTAAAATGTGTTTATATCTTTTTAATTTGACGTGATAGGATATTTTCAAAATCAGCGCAACTTTTTCGTTAAGAATCACCTGTTTTTGTCGCGGAGGTATGAAAAAAATTTTGTTTGTTGGGTAGTGTTATTTAACGATGCTGCACGAACTGCGAGGTTATCTAGCATCGTCGTTGGGATTGGTCCTAGCGAGAGGCTGTTTTGGTGAAATGAGGCCCAGGAATCGCTTTGGAATACCTGGCATTGCCTCGTGCTTGATGAAAATATCGCAAAAATCCGACCAGCTGTCATCTGGAAGGGGATTCAAACTCACACCTAATTACAGCCTGTTATCAGGACACAGCTGGAAATTAAGTATTTTATACGATGTTAGCAGACATTTAGGGTTGCATATGTTTCTATTCAGAAGTGAGGATACGCCACTGCTTTATCTGCAGAGATGCGCATAACAATGCACTGATTGTTGCGTAGGGTTCCACCAGACTGTGTCTGTCTGCCCCCTCCCCATCACCTGTACAAGGACGCGGTACCTCCCGAGGGGGTCGCTCTACTCGGTATAATTCTCTTATATAAGTTCTAAATGAACTTGTCGAGTGGAATTCGCCACGAGAGGCGGGGAGGAACGGGGATCCGGCAATATTTCACGTTCCTGCAATTGCCCAGTGTAATAATTCTCATATAAATAAAGAAGTAATAAAAAGTCACTTAATTTGCAGGTGTGCCCCTTAATGACTGGAAGCGACAACATTGTTATTTTGTAATGGAACTGATTTCAATGTTGTTTATGACGTAGATTTATACTCTAACTCCGAAGTAACATTCTGTTCTCTAACTCTTATGAACATGCTTGAATTTGAAATCTGTATAACCTAGCGAAGTAAAAATTATTTTTCATTCAGTAAAAATTCAAATAGAAAATATTTAATTTGACTTTAATGATCCTCACTGAATAATATCTATCCGTTCCTCCATCCATCCATTCGTCAATAAATCCATCCATTCATCGCCCATCCGTCCGTCCACCCACTGCCCGTCCATTCATCCATCCACCCGCCATCCAGCCATCCGTCCATCCGTTCGTCCATCCGTCCGTCCGTCCGTCCATCCATCCATCCATCCAGCCACCCACTCGTCTACCCATGCATCCTTCCATTCATCCATCCCTTCAGCCATCACTCTGTCTAAGTTTATTTTCATTGGAAGATAATCCAAAACGTTACAAGTTTACGTTAAACAATCCATGATCGTTGGCCGAATTTCAATTCGTGTGCCCCGAATCTAGTCACAAGCACAGTAATTGGACCAATGAAGACACCAAATGACGACTATGAAGCGAGGAAGGAAACAGGATGGGAGGAAGAATTATCAAATCGGAAGAAACTGTCCCACAGACGCTTTGTTTACCACAGGACTCAGAGAATCTGCCCAGTGCCCGACACTCAGCCTGTCTCAAAGAGAAGGTGCTAGATCACTGAGCCAACACTGGGTCTGTGTAATTCATATGCATATAACTTTGTTCCAGACTTTGATTTGTATGTTATGAGAAGTATAAAAATAAAATTCCTTCACACGCCAGTGGGGAACAGGTTTTTGAAAAAGAGAAGCCAGTCTGCTGACGTGTCATGTATCAAAATGTGCAACAAAATTGCAAAGCGCGCGTGCACGTCCGCCAGTCCCCCGAGGCACAGCTTCTGTGTGTCAGAACACTTCGTTTTTCAATTTAAATTTTATTTGATCAATAAACTGCTTCGCCGAGCCTACACTTCCACATTTCCCACAAGCTTCCTTCGTGCTCATTTAAGCCCTTCGGCTTACCTGTCCGTCTCCCAGACGGTGTTGCATTCTCATTCTTATATTATACAAATATGTAAGACAGTTTTTCTGTCGTCTGTGTTTATAGAGGAGGAGAAGGATGTGTTGTAAAAACAGCTTGATGCGCAATACCTCGTGTATGAGTAATGCGTGCTGTATTCTATTAAGTGCTTCTCAGCCCCTGAAGAGGAAATAAGTTTGCGTTTATAATTTTTACTTCAACTAGATCATAGACTATTACGAGGATCTGTAACTTGTGGCCAGCACGACGATGGCTTTCCATGTATAATAATAATAATAATAATAATAATAATAATAATAATAATAATAATAATAATAATAATAATAATAGTTTTAATTTTAATTTTAAGTTGTATCAAGTTATATTGTTTTAATCTTAAGGTTGTGTTTAGGTTAAAGATAAGTTATCTATGTACCTATCACTTACTTACTTACGGCTTTTAAGGAATCCGGAGGTTCATTGCCGCCCTCACATAAGCCCGGTATTGTTCCCTATCATGTACCTATCATTCGAATGAATGAATAAATAAATAAATAAATAAAAATAAATAAATAAATAAATAAATAAATAAATAAATAAATAAATAAAAAAATAATAATAGTTATTATTTCATCGGAATTTTGTCCCGCAGGAGTTCTTTTACATGCCAGTAAATCTACTGTCATGAGCCTGTCTTATGTAAGCACATTTAAATGCCTTCGACGAAGGCCGAGATCGAACCCGCAACCTCAGGGACATAAGAACAGTACTGCCGACTGCGACACCCAGACCGAAAGAACCTCGGATTCAAAAGTAAGCATGGTAAATATGTACTTTAGCATGGAGGGGTTGTATTTACATTCACTGTACGAGCATTGCGAGGACAGACATATGGGGCAACATTAGCAGTACAGTTACACAATAGAAACAAATGTACAGGCTACTCACTTGCGGCTTAGCTTAACAGGATAACTATTGAATCTCATAAGTGTATCTTGTTTATGGTGCCTGTTATTATTTCTCATCGAATTATGTGCTTTTCGCGTCACAAGAGTAACTCACTTGTTTGTCACACGGACTCAAATAGTAGTTGACTTGAGTTAATTCTTTTTCATGCATTCTGTCATCAATAAAGTGCATTTTCACTTCGGAACTTTTGCCTTCGTTTTTTTCTGATCTGTAAGGGCTCAATCCATTATTTACCTTGGGAATTTAACCTCTTCAGTCCATATTCGTTGTAGATCTTTCCTAATTGTATTAATGCCTATATTTCTCTTCGCGTATGTGTCCATTATGTTATAGAATTTAATTTTTGTAGTAACCTATATCGTCATTTTTTTTACTAATTGTCTATGAATTTTGCCGCACATTATTATTTGATATTTTTATTTAGTTTATTATAGGATGTGCGGCAGAGTCACGTTTAAGGCGTAAAGTTACGTGGCTGGAAGGTCATGGATTCGATTCCCGATGGGGCATAGATTTTCTTCTTTGATCCAATCCTTCTGGTCGTCGCAATAAGACCCAGGGTCTTAGGCAGTCTCCATCACAAATGAGTACCAGGGGCATTTCCTTGGGTTAAAGGCGGCAGACACATAGGACTGACATCTCTACTGTCATTAATACCGATTGTAAAGGTGGAAGCCTTAACTTTCCGCCACCCTCTGGGCAGATTTGGCGTGGGATTGATTTAAAGTCCACACCTGTGGAGTAACGGTCAGCGCGTCTGCCCGCGAAACCAGGTGGCCCGGGTTCGAATCCCGGTCGGGGCAAGTTACCTGGTTGAGGTTTTTCCGGGGTTTTCCGTCAACCCAATACGAGCAAATGCTGGGTAACTTTCGGTGCTGGACCCTGGACTCATTTCACTGGCATTATCACCTTCATTTCATTCAGACGCTAAATAACCTAGATGTTGATACAGCGTCGTAAAATAACCCAATAAAATAAAAAAATGATTTAAATTTATTATATTCATAGCTTATATGGCATTCTAGAAAAGTGAGTACCGGAGCTATTATTGTGCTCCGATTTATAGCTATCTTGGAACATACTGTGTGTTTGTCTACTTATTGTAGATTTTAAAGTTTGGAATGCTGAATTTGCCTAGTGTACAGCTGGTGTGAGAGTCTAGACGGGAACGTGAAGATTGCGGTTTTGTTTGGGCACGAGAATTATGCAATTTCGCAGGAGAGGATCTGGCGCAGACGGCGCACCCATCCTATGTGCCGCCCACACGGGAAGGAGGGCAGACGGACCCGCGGGCTGCCTGATCCCTACACGCGAAGCAATCCTCGGACAATCGGCACAAAGATCCTTTATCACTGACAAAAACGTCGCGAATAGTAGCAGATCCTGTCTGCAGGCATGGGAACGAGGAGGCAGCCGGGTGTGAAGTCTGGCAACTCGTCCGGAGTATTTTGATTTACTGCGAGCGGAGCAGCATCTTTGTCACTTGCATCTACATGAGACCCTGCCAAGCGATTCTTTCCATTCATTCGTTCAGGTTGATCTTCTATGTCTGTGGGTTATAAATAAATAGGTGGTTGACGTAAAATGAACGTCATTACAATATCCATGCTTCCCCTGCAGCTTAATACAGGATGAATCTAAAGTAAATGATCAGACTAATGATTTTATACGATTTCGTGACTTGAATACTCTGTATGATACAAACATAAAGTTCAAATTAATTTTCTGTGATACGTTAATGTATTGTGGGTCCCTATCACCACGGCATGGCGCGTCCTCAGATTGGGAATCGAGGAGACGGCCTCCAGATATGGAGGGAAGCTGTGAATATATTGAATAAGCAGTCGCGGACAGCCGATGAGGGGTGGTCCCCCAGCTTGGGGGTTGGGCGAAGGACCAACAACCCATCATCGTAAAAAAACAGCTTGTTACGAAACCTTCAAATAAGCCTCGGAATAAAACTGATTCTCTGGCACGACCACAGCAAAGGAATAAGGTTGTGAGATTTGGGTTGTGAAACTTGGACTCTCAATTTGAGAGAGGAACATAGGTTAAGGGTGTTTGAGAATAAGGTGTTTAGGAAAATATTTGGGGCTAAGAGGGATGAAGTTACAGGAGAATGGGGAAAGTTACACAACACAGAACTGCACGCATTGTATTCTTCACCTGACATAATTAGGAACATTAAATCCAGACGTTTGAGATGGGCAGGGCATGTAGCACGTATGGGCGAATCCAGAAATGCATAGTGTTAGTTGTTAGTTGGGAGGCCGGAGGGAAAAAGACCTTTGGGAAGGCCGAGACGTAGATGGAAAGATAATATTAAAATGGATTTGAGCGAGGTGGGATATGATGATAGAGAATGGATTAATCTTGCTCAGGATACGGACCAATGGCGGGCTTATGTGAGGGCGGCAATGAACCTCCGGGTTCCTTAAAAGCCAGTAAGTAAGTAAGTTAATGGGCATTGTAAACGGGATGAAATCGTTATCCCACTATTCGCCAGAGACTACAATTAAAAAAAAAAAGTAATGTCATGATAAATTAAAGAAAACTTGAATGGAATTAAATACGAGTATTATGCAAATGGATCATACAAAAAGACTCAAAAGCCTACGGACGGACGGACCGACAGACAGATAGATAGATGAATGGGTGGGTAAGGTTGATAGGTAGATAGGTATCATGTGATCATATTTTGTTAATACACCCATGTCAGAAACGCTTTGTTTACGTGCTAGCGTCTCTGAAATGTGGAGGAGCACGTAGGCAGTACGGATTACAAAAGAAGTAAAAAAGACAATTGAAATACTGTAAGTAAACAGCATTTTAATCAGCTACAGAAGGTGCTCCAAATGGGTGCCACCAACTTCGATACATTTTGTGCATCGCCTGGTTATGTCATGTCATGTCGAACTCTTGGAAATATTCCCGGCATATCTCGGATGACTCCAGCCGCTACTTGAATTCGTGCCACAAGATCTTGTTGTGTCTCCACGGGCGTCTCCTACACCAGGGTTTTCATGTACTCCCAGAAAAAGAAATCCAATGGTATCAGGACAGACGAGCGAGGGGGTCAGGCTATTGAGCCTCCACGTCCAATCCATCTGTTGCCAAGGTGTCAATCAAGTGGCCACGTAACTCATGTTCCAAGTGTACTGAAAATATGCTGATGGAATGATAAAGTGAACGGGAGTGCCCCGAGAAAACCCTCTGTAACGTCTGCTTTGTCCACCACAAATTCATCACGATCTGGCTGGGGATTGAACTAGCGCCGCCTGGATGGAAGACTTTAGCACTTTAGCCATAGGTGTGCCAAATGTATTATCATTTTGCAAGTAGCTGACGTGTCTAATAATGTGTGTGTATCAAATGTCCACCCACTTCACATGCGTGATTCGAGTTCCGCATACTGCGGATAGATGGCAGAACTGTGACCCATTTTTCTAGTTGTTCACCACTTCGGCGGGTCACACTGTACATGATGTGTATCTGTGGAGAGTTATGTCGTGTATTAGGGTGAGTGTATGTGTAAGCGTTTGTGTAAGTGTAGTGTCTGGAATGAGTGACGATGATGATGAAGAGAGAAGGGGAAACCCGGTGCCGGCACGTAGCCTACTCTTGTCGAATAGCACCAAGGGGGTCGCCAGCCTTAACGTTCCCATCCGACTGACGAATCACTATCAACAGTGACATATGCCTTTTCTTCATATGCACTGCGGAGAGATTTGGGATTTAACCCTTGGTGATCTCTCCTAGTCCCGAGGTAGAAATTTTACATGAAAATTTCTGACCCCGCCGGAATCGAACCTGGGCCGGCTAGTCTGGAGCCAGACACGCTACCACAGAGCTAAATCGGCGGACGTGTCTAATAATGTATGAACTTGTTTTTGGACAACTGGTTGGTGGCTGGTTGATAGCTAACGCTTGTAGGCATGGTCAAGCAAAGATCTTTCTGAACTCTGTTAACATTGTAGTCTAATTTGTATTTCTCAGGTTGAGGAATGTGTAAGGAAAATTTATTACCCTGATAGTAATGTGGCACTCGCGAATATTTATTACAGGGACTGAAATGACACGGTTGACTATCGCCTGGAACCGTCTGATTAAGGAATATTATCTGCCTTATATATACGACTTGTCCTTGGAAAGAAGAAATACTCAGGAATTTTTTTTCTACTCTTCTTAATCCGTTCTTTATTTTAAAGTAGTACTACTTTGGTCTTCTAAATTGTATAGTCCGAATATATTTTTATCAATTTATGGAACTTAAAAATTACTCAGTTTTGTTTTTAGACTTGCAAAAATTAGGATCTAATGCATCTTATTTGCACTTAATACAACAGTGATTAATAAAAATTAATAAGATACAAATTCAGAGAAAAGGCAGATTTATCCTTCCATCAATTTCCAAAAGTAATATTTTAAAAGAGGACTTCCTCGGTTGAAAACATCTGGTAACTTAGCTAGGAGCAAAATATTCTTTTCCTTCATAGCAAAACACCCTATCCCCCAGTTAAATGTCCTTCGAGGCTTCCGACAATAAACTTTAATACCCAACGGAATCTTCTACTCGAGCCAACAGCGATAGCAAAGCTTACTTCTTAGGCTAGAATTATTCTATATCAACTAGGCTATTTCCTGAAGAATAAAAAAGCAACTGTCGACTACGCTACCCGCGACTGCTCTTTTGAATAAACAGAAGAAAGTAGCTGAGATTTGCCTTCACTTCCACGAGAATAACGTAGAATTTACTACTATAGTTTTGTTGTAACACAATTCACAGATGATTGTTAGAGAGAGGAAGTTTTTCGTAAGATTTTTGTCCCTTTCATGCCCGACCGCCATTGTACGTGATGGATTGGCAGGCTAATAGTTCGTCCGTGGTGTGATACTCCATTTAGTCGTTCCGCCGCGTGCGCTGGCAGCGATCGTTGACAATGAAATGAACAGCTCTGCGACTCGCAATGTAATACTTCAGACGCTACGTGGCTTGCATATTGCAAACAGCTGAATGATTGGATTAGCTGGCTGTGCAACATTATATAAGTGGGCTGAAAATGTGACTTTACATTGTGCTAGGTTAGGATTCTCTTCGTGAGAATTCATAGTATGTCGTATTTGTTAGATTTTTACATTCTCTACGTACAAATGTTAGGGAAGTATTCAGTATTACTATTTATTTTATTATTACATGTTAGAGAGGACAGAGAAATGAGATGTACAGTACATATAAAACTGGAAACATTCCAAAACATTTTGCTTACAGAACTTTGTAAAATAAAACAAGAAAGGAAATAAGGATTAAAATATACAAAAGCAACGGTTGTAACTGTGTTTCTGTAAGGACTTAAACATAAACACATTGTAAAATTTCTTTACAGAACGAAAAGTTACGTTTGTTCGGATCAAATTTCTGCATATTTCAAGGACGAAATAAAAATTCTTTCAACCATTTATTATCATTATACAGTGCTCTCTTAAATTCATTGAGCATATTGGGAATTAAATCAGTGACTTTTCCAAACACACTATGAAGTGTTTCATATAAAACAATTTTTATCTTAAAAGGAAACAAAAACGACAAAAATTGTATTAAACTTTTTTGTTTGGAATATCTCAAAAGTCCACACCTGTGGAGTAACGGTCAGCGCGTCTGGCCGCGAAACCAGGTGACCCGGGTTCGAATCCCGGTCGGGGCAAGTTATCTGGTTGAGGTTTTTTTCCGGGGTTTTCCCTCAACCCAATACGAGCAAATGCTGGGTAACTTTCGGTGTTGGACCCCGAACTCATTTCACCGGGATTATCACCTTCATATCGTTCAGACGCTAAATAACCTAGATTTTGATACAGCGTCGTAAAATAACACAATAAAAATATCTCAAAGAATAACCCCTTGAAATTAGTGACATTACTTACGGTTCTCTCTGTATATACAGAGTGGAAAAATTAAATAAAAGATTAGCACATGTCGTTATTTTCTGCCATTAGGAAGTCAAGTAACCCAATTGGAGTGACTAAGGGACGGAATTCAGTTGTTCAGACCGAGTGCGTGTGTTTTCGTACGTGAGTCGACGACACGCTGCGCTGTTACCAAACAACGCAGACTTTGAGCCTACTTTTCTAATCAACCAAGAAGAAATATAACAAAACAACATATAACATATAACATGACAAAACATGACTTGACATCCTTGAATGGCTATATAATTCCAATTCTTCCGCAATTATTGGCGTCGCGAAAGCCTTAGTCCTCGTAAGACGGTCTCATTTATTAGTAGGACCAGTAAATTCATAATATTGCTTTACTTAAATCCATTTTATTAATATCTCAACTCTTTCTTGAATGTATAAATATAATATTAGTCTGTATGAGATAAAGAAGAGCTGGCTTAGTTATGTCTATTTTCACTGATTCTGGAGGCTATTCCAGATGATTGCGAGGATGGGAGATTTTTCGATATTTTACTCTTCATATGCAGCTCTTTCATAAGCTCTTTTAATACATTCGTGCATCCAACTGTTCCTTGTCTGTTTTTATATTTTTTTCCTTCAAACAATTTTACTATACCATTTTCGGCCGGTAGAATGCCAATTCACATATCTGATGTCAGTTACTTTTTTTTGGAAGTACACTTGAAACTTCATCACTTGCAGTTAGTGATAACAGGCTTCGAGACTTTGGACCCGATACAGTAAGTTTACTGTGCTTGTATTATAGGTTGTTGACTCGCTGCAGGTAGTGGAAGGTAGAGATGTGTTGAGGCAACAACGTTGCTATTTAGAATAGAGTACGGTAGTATGGGGAAACGCACACACATATGGACATTCTGAAAGTAAATATACATTACACAGTGACAATGCCAAAAGAATGTGAAAAGCATTTATTCTCCTGTCTTTTATAAGCATTTGTATTTAATAATACACAGTGTTAATGGTGGAAATAAACATTTAGCAATTTTAATTTATTCATTTGTCCTATTGGTCGTCTTTAGGAAGTGCAGTTACAGTACCGAATTTCAATATACTACAAGATACATTTTCAGTGTCTCAAACGTAAATCTTTTTCAGTTATCTACCAAACACAGTTTGCACTGTGAAAAGATGCGCTCTACGTCGCATGACTTTATAGGAGCAAAACGAAAAAACCTAACGTCATTGCAGTCTCTAACAGACAATCCTTCATTCTCGGGTGACTCTATGTCCAACTAATTTACTGTTTATATTACACATTGCTCCATATCCGTTATTTTTTACATAAAATTGATTTCCACTTCTGTTTTACACATTCAATAACCGGTGTACTTGGTGCCTCATTAATTCTCTGTGTCATTTCCTCAACTAATTTGAGTGCTTCCGGCATCTCTTGCTCTGACTTTTCTAACCGTGTAATAGTTTCAGACACAGTTTGAAAATAGGCTTGTATGAAAACCAAATTATTCATCAGCACCTTCAAATCCAGAGCGTTTTTCTTTGCGTATTTGTTGTCATTCATTCTACAGTACCCCCACCCACTGTACGCTTCGCCACTATACTCAGTACGCCGTTATGCAGATTTCCCACTGAACTGCTCTATCGGGTCCGAAGTCTCGAAGCATAGTGATAACACGATGATAACTTAATAATTATGTTGACGGTCACTAGACGGCGCATTACGTCAGGCCGGGTGCACACAGAATCAGACGCAGCGCGGCGCGACGCGACATTTTGTCTGATGGTACTTGTCTCCCATTTCTTATGATGTGATGCACACAGAATCAGACGCGGCGCGACGGTCGAGAGCGGACACAAGGAGACACGAAGAGACAACATCGAATGGCTGCTTGAAGTTCGTCGCGAGGAGACTGATAACTGCAGTGTACTGCGTTAATAGTGGCTATGATTGGACGCTTTCATTATCTACAAAGAATACTTTTGTTGTGTAGTGCACAGTATTCATAATGGAGCTCGATGCGGATAAATTAGTTGTTTTAGTACAGGAAAGATACGTTATGTACAATCTTTGGAACAATATCACGACAATAATGTGGTTTCTAAATATGTGTGAAAAATTTCAAATGACATGAAAGCACCAGGTGAATAATAATTAATAATAATAACACTGCACAACAAATTTTAACTTTTCTTTTGCGCTGGGCATGTGATACATGTTTTCTATATAATTTGAGGCTCCTGATTATGAATATAACAATAAAAACAGTTGTTGGTTACGGTTTTTGAGAAATTTTCGAATTTATATCTATTCAAAATACCGTTTTATATAATGACAATAAGGTTAAATATTCACTGTTCAGAAGATTACAGCTTTCTTTTTCTGCATTTTCTTTTACACTGGGTATCAGGTACAGCACGAGCTAAAGAACAACATTAGTTTGCTAGCATATTGGTACTCCACTGTCCTTGGTATCTTTTTCCTACAGTTGAAATTTCTTTATGAAAGCGCTCACCATGCTCATCACTGAAATCGCCACAATTCTCGGGAAAATAGTCAAGATGTGAGTGAAGGAAGTAATTTTTCTGGGACATGTTACAACCCCTAGTTTTATACGCCAACAGTAAATTTTTCACTAGTTCTTCATAGTTCTCACTTCTACAGTTACCCAGAAAATTTAATACAACCTCCTTCAATGCAATCCAGGCGGCTCTCTCTTTTCCTTCCAACAAAGATTCGAAGTGATTGTCCTTCATTATTTCTCTAATTTGAGAACTCCCTCCTTTATTTTTGAATCACTAATAGCAGAAAATGTTACGGAATGCGCGCTGGTTCGAGTCCTCATGGGGGAAGAAATTTTCTCATGAAATTTCGGCCAGTGTATGGGACCTGTGCCCACCCAGCATCGTGATGCACTTGGGCAGCTACGATAGGTAGCGAAATCCAGTGCGAAAGCCAGCTATAACGGCTGTGGGGGATCATCGTGCTAACCACATGATAACTCCATTCTGGTTGGATGATCGTCCACCTCTGCTTCGACATGTGTACGTGAGGCCAGCAGCCGGCTGGTCGGTCTGGGCCCTTCATAGGCTATAGCGCCACGGATTATTAATAGCAGGAAATTCTTCCTGGATTTGTTTAAATGCTTCAGTTTTATGATTCATCCCTTTAACAAAATTCTTCATTAACGCTAACTTAATGTGTAAGGGGGGTAAAATTACTTTACTTTGAGGTACAAGGGGTTGATGTATAATGTTTTTCTTCTCTGGCTGTAGTGATTGTCGTTTTATTTTATAATGCTTATCTCGAGAGTGACTGTCCCATTCGCACAGGAAGCAGCTAAATTTTGTGTAGTGTAATTGCATTCCAAAAAGCAATGGTACAACCTTCAAATCCGCACATACAAACCATTCTTACTTTGAATATTATCATTAAAGCACACTTTAAAGAAATACACGTCTGACACAGAATACTAACGTCACGGAAATCTCCTGGTAAACTGAAGCGATTTCATACGGCGAACCTGTTTCTTCCCCTCCAAACGGAACCGAAAAGAGCAATAAAACAATTTCTGCTTCTAGAAGTGGTTTTGACATGGTGGTCTATTGCAAAATATAAACTGCAGTAATGTAATTAAAGCTCACAGTGAAAAAAAAATGTACATCTCAAGTAAAATCAGGTAAACTCAAGCGAATTCATTCCGCGAACCAAATAGACTCGTAGAAGGGCAATAAAATAATTTTCCTTTCTACAAATGCTTCTAGCATGGTGACCTACTTATACTAATATTGTTTTCACATAATGAGTCTTCACATTCGTAAAACAAAATAGTTACTCACGAAATACGGTGATTTTTTTAAATAAAATGCATAGAAAATGAATTATATTATGCATCTTGAAAACAAGAACTGATGGAACATTTTGCTTGTTATTTTTGAATTCAGGAAGTCTAAATTAGTAAGAATTTGTTAGTTTTATGTCTGGCGCAAAATGACTGTTGACCAGTGTAATTTGTAGTAAGCCTAATTCTCTGCTCTATACTATCACTCATTATTGATTTAATTTATTATTTTTCTTTATTGTGAGTCGTGAACTAGTCATAAACATAAAAAATGACGTTTGTGCAGTACATTTAATTTTAAGACTCTTTCAGTCGTATAGATTTTTAGGCGCTTTAAACATCCTTAGGAAATAATAAGCAAATACAATAGAATTTTTCATATAGACAGTCCTCCTTTATTGACGCCATTTTCTAGCCAAGGCCAGTTTTCCAAACCCACACAGCCAGCAAATCAGTTGTCACGAGCAGACAGTTTTAAGCTATCGCGAGGCGTTGTAAAGCAAAACGTAGCGTCGCGCCGCACCGCGTCGCGTCTTATTCTGTGAGCACCCGGCCTTATTGAGCGACCTCAGCCTTTATTTTGCGTGACCATAGTTACCATGATTAATCGAGAGTAACCATGTCAACTTTTCTGTACTATCGAAACGCGGTATCGATAATGTATCTGCTCTGAATTGTCTAGTCTTGGAATAAAGATTCCGGCATCGGAGTTGTGAATAAAGTAAATCCGTTCGAATCAAGAGTTATTTGACGATGAAATGGATCTGTTTGTTAGTATAATGAGAGTAAAATGTGTAGATAAGTTTTAGAAGCTTGGGAAAATGAGTGAAATGGAATGAACACGACATTATCACTTGAGAAGTTTCATGTGTAAGGTAGGCCTAATACAGATTTACTGGGAATCCATTTTCAGTTCTGGATATTTTGCAAGTTTCGTTAGTATATCACGTAGATTATGTTTTTCCTCTTTTGTGTGTGTAACACATTTGAATTATGAAATAGTGTTGAAATATTTATTTCAGTCTTATTAAGGATTCGATATACCAAATGCTCAGCGTAACCTGTCAGTGTTACAAACGATTGTAATCACCATGTTCACCAATTTACTAGCCGGTGAATGTAGAGTATCCAACGCCCACTGAACGAATATTTCACTTTTATCACTGCCAATGTTGCGCTATAATCGTATATGCAAGGTAGGTTATAACAAAAACCTAAACTAACCAAACCTAACCTGTCAAAGAGACAACAAGTTATACTAAATATGTGTAAAATTGGCCTATGTCTCTATAGTGGGCGGGACATAAGTAACATTGACCAAATGCTACTATCATCATTTGTTATTATTTACCGTTGATAATTATTTACTTTGTCGATACCGTAGTTGTTGACGTTCAAATGTTGCGTCATTCACTTAGTACATTGTGTTTGTGACATAGCGTTATTTATTTTAACATATTATAAGTAATATACCAAGGCCGCTTCTAACCTAAATTAAACTAACTGAAAGTGCAATATGTTCGCGCCACTGTAAGCGAATTTTTCATAATTTTATCACTGCCACAACGCATTTAACTTTTTATTGGATCATATGAGATGTTTACTGCATTAGCGCATTAATTCACAAAACGCACGTCAGGAGTAAAATGTAAGAATAATGAGTAGTAGTTCGAATGAGTCACCATTCTTGGCATGTTTCCCGCTTCATCCACTAGGTGGCTCCCGACTCAGCACAGCAAAGACGGCAACATTGAAGCGAAAGTAGATTATGTGTGTAGTATTATGTGAGAGGTTAGGTTAGATTAGGTGTGGAGTATTGTGTGAGAGGTTAGGTTAGGTGTGGAGTATTATGTGAGAGGTTAGGTTAGGTATGTAGTATTATGTGAGAGGTTAGGTTAGGTATGTAGTATTATGTGAGAGGTTAGGTTCATATCACAACCCCTGCACGCCATTTTCCACATTTGGTGACACTGAAAATCCCAACATTCTATTCCTCATATTACGTCACATAAAGAAAATATAGCGGACTTTTTCATTCACGCACAACGAATTTCGTAGCATATAATTAAGGTAAACAGGTCTCCTAGTGATCACATCCAATTTCCACTACTCAATACTATTAATCATACCGATTTTCAAGGTATTTTAGGGGTGTTTTCTAGTGGCGCATACATATTAAATCTTTACACTAAACTATCGGAGAGTGAGAGGTAGTCTAAAGCATATCTGGATGGAAGTCACACAAGAAGAAGTGGAGAAATAGTGAGTAGGAATGGTATCGATAAAGAAAATATTTACGTTCCTTATTATTATTATTATTATTATTATTATTATTATTATTATTATTATTATTATTATTATTATTATTATTATTATTAAATTGAAACTTGAGAAGAGGAAAGAAAGTTAATAAGAAATACACATACTAGTGAGGGGTCGATCACGCGATCGTATGTGGGTCAGTTCCCTCCCGCAGTCAATTTGCACAGCCCAATTCCCTCCCGACCGATTAAAGTTCTAAGATAATATCCCCATTCCCTCCGGCTAAATTTATTCAGAAATACAAGTAGCCCTTCTGATTACTGCACACGAAATAATATTTACACATTGAAATTCAGATTTCAGGAGACATTGAAGGACGGTGTACAAAGATGGGGATGCATTAAAAAACGTGCAGGTGCTTCATTAAAACTGATTAAAATACTGAAATAATGACTGAACGAAATATTGAGCATAACCATGAATGCGTTAGTTCCGATATCCTGAACCGAGATAATTCGGAACTGTGCTAAACGCAAAGCCACGGATATTAATTTGAACTTATGACAGTCCACAGTATGTGAGACGGGAAGTTGTGTTTCCATTTCAGATGGGAGGAGGGGAATTGACCCATAATCTCCATGTAGTTTTTTCAGATGGAAAGGAATAGACCTGTATCTTTTTTGGGAGGGAACGAGGCTACGCATTTGGGAGGAAATCGGACAACTTCGACGCGATCAATTATAATAAGCAGAATCAACCTATCCTGACCTGAGCTGCTGTTGCTGAATTCCTTGTTAAGCGCGCTTCCGCATGATACCTATTTTAAATGATTTCAGTTAAACACGAAAGAAAACTGTCTTTTAGTGTCCTCTTTTAAAATTTTGGTATACCAAAATAACTAAATTTCATCATCATTTTGAGGCGTTTTCAATGATTGATTTATTCATGCGAGCAATAAAAGATGACGATATAAGGTGCCATTTGAAAGCCAAACAAAGATGATTGTGTTGCCAGTTTCAACCTTTGTTGTTTATCATACTTGTGACGTCAGTTCCTCTGCATGTGTCTGTTTGACACTGCGTTTTCGCTGGGCAGCAGGTCCTCATTCAAGATTTAGGAAATAATCCTAAATTTGTTATAATTATGTCTTTTGCAAGGATAACAATCCTGAGACTTTAATTTTACCGTCAATTATGATATGGTCACATCAATGTTCATGACGCGCATTTAAATTCTATCAATAATATTAACATTTGGAGTCACTCCGAATTTACAAAAGCACTTGAACTCGAAAATAAAATTTCAGAGTATTTTAAAAATATGAACTCAAAGAAAAGACAATGTTACAGTTCACTTTCCTAAGCAAGATTAATCCAGTGTCTAGCATTATATCCCAACTCCTTCAAATCCGTTTTAATATTAATTCCCATATAATAGAGTATACTGAAATGATAAATGTTAAACAGTTACAAAAGGCTGAAGTATTGTTTGAAAATGTTGTAAACGACTATATCAAAAGCATGCACTTCAGGACGAAGTAAATCTTTGTATTTGAAGGATTTTCTAAAATAATTATGAGTATAAAAATTCATAATGACAATATTTAAAGACAGTGTAAGTAAAAAAAATAATAATATTAATATCGGATTAATTTAATTGATCCGTAAAAATATAATTACATTTTGTATACAAAAAATACCAATGACAGGATGTTTAGGAGGTTTTGAAAACTTTTACAGTAATTGGATATATCCCGTGAAATATGAAGAACTTTAGAATATTAGAGAAATTTGACCATAACACAATTCCAACTCTGTACAGAGTGAAAACCTTATAAGATGCCATTACGGCACAGTTTGTTAAAAAAGTGAGTTCATTTAAGTTCATTTTATAGTTCGCAAAAGAGCGGGCCAGGGTTCAAATCCTGGTTGAGGCAAGTTACATGATTAGGTTTCTTTTTCCAAGATTTTCTCCATCAGTCAATTTCGAGGTAATTACATTATTTATTAAATAAGAAAAATAATGTAAAAATGTTACATTTTAATAATTACGAAGTGTTTAGCCTGATTGATGGGATAAGTTTCTTAATTGAAGACATGGAATATAATGGTAGATTGTTTCGTGACACATGAAACGTTTAATTTGACAATGTATGTTATTTTATGTTATTTACAAAGTTTATGAAATTTGTGTTTATACTAATATTAAAACAGCACAAGATTATTAGAAAATTTTATGACATTTCATAAATTAACATATTTTATTATAATTTGTTCTAATGGAGAAAGTAATGACGGTGTATTATTGATTTCAAGTTTTTCTTGAAATATTTACATTCCTAAAATACGTATAAAAGAAAACAATATGTGTAGGGAAAGATTTATGCATTTGTTATTAAACAGAAAGAAATACAATTGGTAATGTTTTTAATTGGTTTATTTTACGACGCTTTATCGACTGCTGTGGTTATCTAGCGTCTGTGTGATGAAAGTGGTAATGCCAGCGAAATGAGCCCAGGGTCGGGACAAAAGTTACCCAGCATTCGCTCTTAATAGGCTGAAGGAAAACCCCGGAAAAACCTGAACCAAGTAATTTGCCTAAACCAGCATTTGAACCCGGGCCCACTCGTTACACGGTTAGACATGCTACCTTTACTCCAAGCGGCGGACACTTGATAATGTAATAACTGGACTGACCAAATGGATGTTTCACTATAATTTGATGGCAGTTCAACCTACTTTCCACGTTAGTGGAATGTGTTTATACTATATGAGCCGTTCATAGCAAAAGTGGTGTAAGACAAAATTGAGTAATGAGATTTAAAGTATAAATTCTGTAAAATACAGCGCAAAATAGCAATTAATATGTCCTTCTTGCTATCCACTGACTACTAATAGTTTAAATAAATTGAATACTAATTGCTACTTTGCGCTGTATTTTACAGAATGTTTACTTTAACCCTCATTACCCATTCTTGACTTACACCACTTTTGCTCTGAACGGCTCATATATATATATATATTTTTTTTTTTGGTATGGAATATTTTTCTGTGCCTCTTCTGACTTCGAATATTTAAAGTTTGTCAGCATTTTCTAGACCCACCTACAGTCTCTCTTCCTCTTTTGAAATGCGACCCATTGTATTTCTGTTCCCAATATACTGTATGTTTGACTCTGTATTATGTAATTATTACATCTGTAATGGATGTAACATTTAATGCATTTTATTGGTAAATGTAATGAGCTACTGGTAGAAGCTATATTCGACTACGTAAACGTTGAATGAAATCCGTAGAAATCTTTTTGCTATAATTCAGCATCGAACCAGGCAGAAGTTTGAAACATCGTGATACGATTACTAGTGAACGAAGTCGAGACACCAAAACATTGCCTAGACGCGGCTACAGGTTAACGGAACACAGGATATAGGATGACGTTAGTTGTTTCCTTTACTGATGTACCTTAAGGTTCGTATCCAAAACGAAGAACGTCGCGTGAAGGTATCTCTGTTCGTTCGAAGTTTAATGGGTGCGAGTTTTGTATTGTTTACTGCATTATAATAGTTGTTTCTACACAGTACGCCTATTTTCTGTTCAAAAAATAAACGTCTCGTATGGAGTTCAGTTGTGATTTAGCAAAAGTATTGTGAAGATGTATTAAAGTATCGCCAATAAAATCTGCACTTTGCCTGTGCTTGCAAACGACTTTGGAGATGGCTATTTTTCAGTCAAGGACGAAAATATATTATGGTGTAAAATGTGTAAGTTAGACATAAAAGTTGATACGCGTCATAATTTACAAAAACATTGCGACTCTAAAAGACACTTCGAACATCTGGAGTTGTTTAGTGATTTGATTTCGGATCAGTCCACTTTTTATTACGACTTGTGTCTGATGCTGATATGTGCGAATATTCCGTTCCATAAACTTGAGAATCCACTTTTTAGACATTTCATTGAGAACTATATGTTTAGAAAATTGCAGACTCCAACAACCATGCGTACACAATATTACCGTCGTGTTTTGAAATAACTTTAAATTCTATACGATCAGCTGTTGGTAACAACAAAAGTGTTAAATTAAAATAGAGTGTTCTTGGAAATATTCTGCTTAGGCCTATTTGAAATTCTGTGGAATGCAGTATGAACCAAATAATGAACAGGCACAAGATTATAATAAATAAAAACTATTTCAAATTCGCACCAGTAACATCGTGTGATGTCGAAAGAACATTTTCTTGTTTGAGTTTATACTTTACAATTTACGAATGTACTCAGTTCTACATTGCAACAAAATTAGTGACGCTTAAAATACAAATCATTATTTAGGATATATCACCATTTACTACAAAGAAGAGAAGGAAGTAAGTATCTTCCGTAATAGTAATATGCGTTACAAGAGCGGTATATTGAAGTTTTCATGTTCGAGGAAAAGTTTGAAAAAGCGAAACGTAGTTGAGCTTTTTTAATTTCCGAGAATTGAAAGAAAACATATCGCTCGTGTATAGTACATTATTTTGTGCGAAGATCGTTTATTACATACCTGAAAGAGGAATTTCTAATTAGTTGCAATGAAATCTCCATCTTGGTTTCTGTTCAATGACGGCAAATTTGCAGAACAAAAATATCTATCTTCAACATTGTTGCTTTAAAATGTTTTCTGTGTTTACTATACTCCAGCAGGCCGTGATATACGTCTGTCTTTTTTTTCCCCCAGTCTATGATGAGTCTGGAATCTTGTTGATTTTTTCATGGCTTCCTTAATGTTACTTGCATCACGAATGCAGTAACCTTAGTGGAGGTGTAGAGTTTACTTAATTTTTGCAAATATTTAAAAACAATAATTAACAGTGCAATTTAGGTGAAATTGCAGTGGTAAGTTTCCAATTTATAATTATTACTATATTGAACGTCTCTAAAATAATATGTTAAAAGCCTAAAGCAGTAAAATCAATATGTCACTTAAGCGGTAAGAAGAGGGAAATTGTTGTGTGTGTTAGGTTGGGAATACTGAATGTGGAATTTTTGACTTTCCGCGGATTGGGTTTGTGCGGAAACCAAGCAAATACGCACGATCTCGCACAAATGTGTGTTATACCCCACTTGTTTCAGTCACCTGATTATATCGAGCAGTGTTTTGATTCAAGCAAAGCAGTAGAAGTTCCTGTACTACTCTGAATTGATGTAAACAACATGATTTGTATAATACGCGATGTAGTTAACTTCATAAGTTAGGTGTCTAAACTTCCATGCCTAATGATTACTAAGATGTTCATTCTGTGCAATGGTAAGTAGAACTACGTTTGCCGGTTTGTGAATAGAAAGGTAGAATCAGTATCGAAGCATCGCAAGTGGCAACAGATGCGAATTCAACCGAACACATGTTAGAAAAATGTTATAGAGATAGGTAAACAACAGCACTGCAACAGGGTGTCCCAGAATTTTTGTAATGGAATTTGTCCAATTAGGAATAAGAGTAGTTTTAGAGCAATCCAAAGTCATGTTCAAGTGTTCAGATTCTACTCAGGAAGTAGATACTAGTATCTTGTCTTTGTGACACACTGTGATATCTTGGATGAAGTTCGAAGTTGTGCTGGTTATGTTACGCGCATCGTACAATGTACTGTGTTCGTATAGCGTGTCGACCTGGTTGGCGAGTTGGTATAGCGCTGGCCTTCTATGCCCAAGGTTGCTGGTTCGATTCCGGGCCAGGTCGATGGCATTTAAGTGTGCTTAAATGCGACAGGCTCATGTCAGTAGATTTACTGGCATGTAAAAGAACTCCTGCGGGAAAAATTCCGGCACATCCGGCGACGCTGATATAACCTCTGCAGTTGCGAGCGTCGTTAAATAAAACATGACTTTTTTTTCGTATAATGCCATAAGGATGTAATCGGATACTGTGCAACAAGAGAACCGGTTATCTAGCTACGGGTGGGACTGGAATCATGTTGAACCGAAACCATTTTGTTGACGTTGGTGTGTTCCGCAGTGAGAAAGTGCCTTGTAGAAAAAGGACAATGGACATACTTTTGAGGACATCATTAAGTAAGTTTTTGTCTTGAAAAAAAAAATGCGAGAATTATATTCTCACTGTAGAGGCACTTCTAAAAACATTGTGCATTGCATGAAACCCGTAGTTGAAAGCCCGTGTGCTTGGTCTAGAAACAGATCGCTTGATTTGTAATCGATTAACATATTTCATTAAATCTCAGACGGTATGAATTGTTTAATCAGATTCAGGTAGTACAACCAAAAGAAACCGGTGCATAAGTGGAAACTGATGAAGGTGTTGGGACGGCCCCATATTTCTTATCGCAAGGACATAACAAAACGGACCATTGGAACGTAAATAATTCTCAAAGCTAAAATAACCATTCTCTAACTCTGCTGTTTTTATACCCTAATCTCATCGTCCTCTGCGGTCTATTCGTTATCATGCTGAGAGTTGGACATGAGGTTCGCGGATTCGAATGCGGCAGAGGCCGATGGATTTTAGAAGGCAATAAAATCATTAAAATTGCTTCTTCCTGGAGGGACGTGAACTACGGGCGCCGTATCGTATATTTACAACTCACAGAAGAACCATGTACTTGGGAGACGATTCCAGGAAACCTTATTTGTTGGCTATTGCCCACGTTGAATTTCTTAACTGAATAAAGTGTACAGTTGGAAGCAGCGTTAATACTTCTGAATCCTACTCTATTTTATGTTATGGCCTAATACTACTCTATTGGAAATATAATATTCTAATCTGCTCTCTTCTATTCTGGTTTGATATAATATAATTCAGCCACCGGCATGGTTCAGTCGGTTAAGGCGCTTGCCTGCCGGTCTGAAGTTGCGTTTGGGCGCGGGTTCGATCCTCGCTTGGACTGATTACCCAATTGGGTTTTTTCCGAGGTTTTCCCCAATCGTAATGTGAATGCAAGGTAATCTATGGCGAATCCTCGGCCTCATCTCGCCAAATATCATCTCGCTATTACCAATCTCATCGACGCTAAATAACCTAGTAGTTGATACAGCGTCGTTAAATAACCAACTAAAATTAAAAATAATATAATTTTATTTTATTTCTTATCCAGTTTTCTTTTACGTTCAACTGTACACTCAACTTGACTCTATTCAAGTCGATGGAATTTTGTTCTCATAATACAGCGTCAACAGTATGTATTGTCATTAATTTCGGGAGGTTAATCTTTGTGACATTTCAAACAAAAAAGTTTAATACATTTTTGCTCGTTTTTGCTTCCTTTTCGAGATAAAAATTGTTTTAAATGAAACTTTTATAGGCATTGATTGAATTCCAAATGTTCTCAGTCAGTTTAAGATAGCAGTTCATTATGATAATACATGACTGAAAGAATTTTAGTTTTATCCTTTAAATGTGCAGAAATTTGATCCCAACGAATATAGCTTTTCGTTTTGAATAGAAATGTGAAAGTGTGTTTTATTTCGTTTCACTTTGTTGAACGTCTTTTCAAAGTCCATAAAAGCTATGCTCGTTGGTTCTGTATTATTTCAGATACATTTTTAGTAGGCCTATACATATATTTAGTATATATTTTTTAGATCCATAGTATACATTTTGTTACTTGTATTCTGTTAGCTAATTCCTCTGTAATTTTCACATTAATTTTTATTTCGTTTTTTTTTTAAATATAGGAATAATTACTGCATACCTCTATTCTTATGGCATTTGTTCTATTTTCTAACAAACATTTGCCGTACTAGGAAAGAATGAACTAGCTAAGGGTGAAGTGAGAGCGAAATGTGATGGTCAGCAGAGTATTAGGCCTATTTCTATGCTTTCTTGTTACTGTGTGAATCAGTGCACTCATTAGAACTAGGTACAGACCGATTATTTAGTCCTGGCAGCTCGACGACGCGAAACAGGGGAAGTAATAGGAGTAGTGGGGAGAGCTCCGGAGTAGAGATAAGAGCGGGCGGTCAGTAAAGCAATGGAGTACAGCTTAAATTTACTGGAAACATATCATTCTACCACACACGTGACATCCGATCGCTCTGAATGCAAGCGACTGACTAACCCGAACACTGCTTTGTGTAACTTAATGGACCCGCCTGACCCAGGCGCACATTGTCGGCGATTGTCAGGACTAAATAATCGTAGTTACTGTACACAGCTTTGAAGCCGTTAGCCCTGTGATCTTGCAGTTTATTTAATTCTCCTTATTTTTCTTGAACTTTAAATTTTCTAGAGGAAACAAGTTTGTGGACTAATTTGAATTGTGTCTATTCAGACAAACATGGGCAGAGCAGCATGTCGTTTATTGTATTACTGCAATTATTAATCGATTTACTATAATAATTATTATTTCGAAAACAATTTTAAATCAATTTTGTTTTTTTTTTTAATTTACATTGTGAGCACACGTAAGAGTCTGGAGAGGGTTGGCTGCTCGGTAGAACATAAGCTTCACCGTAGATGCATGACGGCGAAGCCAATTTTCGAAGAAGTAAAATACCATCGAAGAGAGTGAATGACGATAAATTATAAAACATTACGAAGAAATATGAAGGAACAATTCAGAAGGAAGGGATTAGTTCCGTGGCCCATTTCTTTAGGTCTCATTCCGACATATTTTGTCTTAGCGCCCGAGGGAAACCAAGGAAAACCAAGCGCAGAATGAGTTGTCGTACTGACGACTAAGTATTTATGAAATGTTCAAGGAGAAACATCAATCGCCAACTTACGAGGATCTTTGTTTATTTATTCTAAAACTACACTTATCTGATTTATGTGGACGAACATATCGTCCTGAATGAGATAAATAGAAAGTGTATTAAAACATTTATATTAATTTTAATTAAAACCAAAATGTTGAGCTATGTGTGGGCCTAAGATCATGTCCATCGAGACAAGTCGCCGTGTCGCTGTCGTTTCGTCTTCGATTTGATGCATGTCTGGGACATTGCCTCTTAAAGCTAGAACGTGAAGCGTGCTCTTAGGTCTTCTCCGAGTTTATTTAAAGCGAGGTTGCAGTTACCCAGACTGGATACTATTACACTATACGATTTTCTATATCTACGGAGTCCTTGTTTAAAAGTTAATCAGTTCTCCAGGTTATTAATTCCTTATGAATTAACCGAACCGCGGTAACTCTCAAAGTCCAATATATTTAATCTTAATATTTTGTTTTGCAACGAAAACGTTTACTGGATCTAAAAATTTTATTAAAAAGGATAAAGAAGCATTTTTTTTAGTTTATTATTAATTACGTCCGTTCTCAGTGAGATTTTAAAATTATTTGTAACTTGTAGTTCCTCCAATATTAATGGGTTCATATTTTCATCATTTGTTCCTAGCTCAATAGTAGCCCCATTTTCATCAGTCCATGAATTTTTATAGTAATTATCCCATTTTGACTGAGATATAGTATTTAAATATAATTAATATTTGAGGAGAAAAATTCGCTTCGGCGCCGGGGATCGAACCCAGGTCCTTGGTTTTACGTACCAAGCGCTCTGACCACTGAGCTACGCCGAATTCAATCCACAGCACCGGATCGAACCTTCCTCCTTGAATGTTTCCCGTTGGCCTGACTACAAACTAGGCATATATGTTGACGTTTTATGCCCAAGTCAGCTGCTATTATGCAAGGGGCACACTCAGCTGAGTGCCAACGGGAAACATTGAAGGAGGAAGATTCGATCCGGTGCTGTGGATTGAATTCGGCGTAGCTCAGTGGTCAGAGCGCTTGGTAGAACCAAGGACCCGGGTTCGATCCCCGGCGCCGGAGCGAATTTTTCTCCTCAAATATTAATTGTCAATTAATTACAGAGATTATTCTGTAGGACAAATTAATACATCTTTAATATTTAAATATATTTTTTTTATATTTTTAAGCTCATTCAATATCTTACAGTCATTGATGTGGTTGACTGACATGTTCTGTGTTGTTGTTTAGTCAATTGTCCGAAGACAGTTCTGAAACTCACAAGTGATGCCTAAAAGCATCACTTATGAGTCAACTAGGCCAGGAGATAATGGGGTAGGGTGGCCAGTTCCTTTCCCCCTCCATTGCATACATCGGCGATTAGCTACATATTACACTAATCAGACTTCAGATGTATACAAACAATTGTTCTTCTCTGACGCATGTTGTCAAGCGAGATGTACTGTCTGATAATAATAGATGTTCTTAGCAGCCAGAACCTCAATCAGAGGATATGTTCTGTACATGAAACATATGTATCCCATCTTTGTCTATTCATTTCTTTCATTTCCCCTTTACAATCATAATTAATTTTTCGTACTTCAATCTACTTTCTGGAGTTTTTGTATTTTTATGCTCGACCATGCCGAAATGTAGTAATTATACACCTGGTAGCATTCCTTTAATGCATGTCATTAAAGTACATATACTCATTAAAGTTAAGGTGTTCAGCCAATGACAAATCAGCTTTGTACCGTTATATCGATTATTCTCGGATATGCAATCGAAAGACAATTAGCGAAAAGTCACGGAGGCTGGAAATCCAATACTGTCGCAGAAGGTTATGTTCTGTTACTATAATAATTAGCGTTAATTGTAAATAATGTTTAAATAAATTCAATTTGTCATCTCGTTTTTCAATTCTAAATCAATTTCCAGGTTATATCAGAATAATCTTCATCATATTCTCTGCCAAGGTCAATGACATTCTGCCTCGGAAAAATCAATACTTTCGCGTCTGCGCACATCTCACAATTCAGGTCAGTTCGCACATAACCATAAGAAGACCTAATTTTAAATAATTTCAAGTTAGAAATATGGTCACTTGCGCTCGTTTCATAAACAATCATACTTGCGTCTTAATTACTACCATTATAGGCTCGTTGCATAATGTACTATTACATTTTAGATAGGCCTGTGCTACTTTCTTATGTAATGACACGTTATGTGAAATGAAATCAGTGTTTCCACCGTGCTTCTGAATGAAAATATCATAAATTAAGGACAAGCGTGATATACTTAAATGTTATCTTCGCTATTAATTGAAATGTCTTTGTACAGTACCCACAGAGAGGGTTGTCCATAAGGCGTTGAACTAAACATTTATTCTGGAAGTGTTCAGAAGAGTCGATAAAACTTGTTTAGTTCATCAGATCATGGTTTAAGATAAGAAACTGGATTTTCAGTCACCGAATCACTTATGCGCACAAAACTACTATAAAGAAATTTCTTGGCAGATATTCAAACTAGTGCTTCTAATACATACACACTTTCCGTTATACTGTCCTCCGCTCATGCTGTTCTGCAACTATTTCTGTCTGCGAAATGTTTGAAGGATTTAGATCTACGAGTTACATGACCCATGTGAAAAACGTCGTCCTCATTAATACAGAGTTTACCGCGACTACATTTGGATCAAGTATCGCGGGTTCCGACATGACTAGGAGCATTGAATTTCTCGAATGAAAAATGTAATAGATTGATTTCTCGATGGGGAGAGTATAGTTATGGATCCTGTGTTGCACCAAGTTCCTAGCATATAGAAGAATCCTAAGGTAAAATCCTAATAACCAAGTGAAGCAAACAAAATTATTATCGCCTTCATATTGTCTACCTGTAGTTCTTACTTTCAGATACGATTTCAGAGTCATACAGGCTGTTCTGCACGGTGATCCCCGATGGTGTTTTCTGATGTCAAAAAATAGGAACGATGTAGTGGTGGTGGTGGTGGTGGTGGCGGCGGCGGCGGCGGCGGCGGCGGCGGCAGTAGTGATTGAGGTTCTGGCTGATATGTATATCTACATATTATCAGGCGGTACATCTCACTGATGCTGGGTAACTTTCGGTGCTGGACCCCGGACTCATTTCACCGACATTATGACCTTCATTTCATTCAGACGCTAAATAACCTAGATGTTGATACAGCGTCATAAAATAACCCAATAAAATAAAAAATACATCTCACTTGACGATATGTCAGAGGAAAACAATTGTTTGTATGCATCTGAAGTCTGATTAGTGGACTACGTAGCTAATCGGAGATTATATGTATTGGAGGGGGAAAGGAAATGGCCACCGTACCCCATTATCTTCTGGCCTAGTTGCCTCATGACGATGTCTTATTGGTGTCACTTTGAGGTTCAAACCTGTATTCGGACAGTTGACTAAATAATAATAATAATAATAATAATAATAATAATAATAATAATAGTAGTAGTAGTAGTAGTAGTAGTAGTAGTAGTAGTAGTAGTAGTAGTAGTAGTAATAAGCCGTTAAATAATTAAAATTACAGTAAGCTTCATGAAAGGAAACATTACAAATTAAAAGAGAAGATTATTCAACCCCACATTAAAGAACTCGTCGACAGTATAAAAAGTCTTGTCAGTTAATCACTTTAAGATAAGTTATTTAAAATGGGAAAGAGCAACACATTTGTCAACACATTTGGCATTTACAGGCAAGGTATTAACAAATTTATTCCCATAGTTTCCCAACCTTTCATTGTGAATGGAATAGTCAAATTTTTCTCATTAAAAATTCACTTAAGGTCACATGTATTCCTACTAATATAGACGTTGCGGAAAAAATGCGCACAAAAAATTTGAGAATACGAAGGGTGCACAGAACTAAGTATTTTAAGACAAGAAACAAGCGGTCTAGACACTTAAGTATGGCTCTGAATGTATCGATATGTGTCAACGCTGAACCTAAGCTGCAATTATTGTGAAATGTGTTTATTTACTGTCATATGTAAACAAAACTCACTGGCATAGTTGCTGTCATAAGCAAACTGCACATCGACCTCACCCCAAGCCATCCACAGTCAATTGGTTTATAGATTTTCGTGCAAGAGCGGTTCGCTCTAACCAATATGTGGGTTGGGGTTGTGGAATTCCTCGTCGGCTCCAACATGTTACCTCGAATACTGGACGCACATGTACCTTGTGTTCTTACGGGACGGTTTACCTGAGTTATTACACTTAGAAAAAGCCTTTGGTTTCAACATGACGGCGCACCTTCTCATTTTTTTTTTACAGACAGAAATCATGTGATTGAAGCAATTGATATGTGGCGATTCAATAGCATGGCGTCCACTTTCCTTTGACTTGATATCGTGCTACTTTTTCATTTGGGATATAGTGAAGAACATGTTTTTTTTTTCTGAATAGCTACTGTTAAGTTACTACTTCCGAATGTGGGTGAGAATACTTTCCACATGACCATCAACAAACACATTACAAGATCGCGACTTTGAATCTGACATCCGCAGCGCCGCAGCCAAACGTCTGAGACGAAACGTCTGTATTCTTAAACTACTTAGTTTTGTGCCACCTTCTTACTCCCATATTTTTTGTATGTATTCTTTCCGCACTCAGTATACTAACAGAAAAGTATATTTTCGAAAACATCTCTGATTCATTTAATAAAAAATTCTCTCTCTCTTTCTTATGGCGAGTACTTCAGTGATTCACCCAAGCGTTCCCACCTGTGAGCAACTTACCGGAGCTGTAGTTCTCTCCCTGTTTTATGTCTCCTGGTATCTCAGTGCCAAAGTGCGGACTTATCGTTCCACAAACTGCGCTGACTTTAGTGATGCTTGCGATGGACAATTTTGAGAAATGTTTTTCTCAGGGTTCTCACATTTTCCTGAATAGTCGAAATTTCATTGCACCAACACTATATTTCACAATACTATCTCTTCATTTCACAAAACATAGTTTCAGAGTAAGGTGTTTGAACTTCGGTGATGCTGAGTGGAAAAGATCAGCCAGTTAATACTTCTCTTTACGACTGTCCTCTGAGTTGAATAGCGATGACTGATGGGTCGTAGTACCTCGTAGTGGGGGCAGAATAACTTCGTGGTGCTGGGGGAGGAAAATCAGTGGCGTCCGTCAAACGAGGACGCCGTTAGTAGGCCTATATTAGCAACAATGATGCCGGACTGGGACTGCCTATATGTCGTATAAGGAGCGCTATGTGTTAATCCTGCCTGGTCGTCTGTATTATTTACTGGTTTAAAACTCCGCGATAGAGTCATTCAGTCATCTCCTGTTTACCTCCTGCGAGTTGTACGCATAGACCTAACTGCATGGTTTCCACGCGCATGGAATGCGTACATACATGCACACTCACATAATATATGCGTACCAGTACATTTACAGTCCCACCCCAAGACAGCATGAGACGCTGGAATATTCTAAGTTCCTCTGTTTTGTTTATTGTTGAAACTAGTTCCGAAAATCACTTGAAAACTGCAAGAAAAATGTTTGTGTTGTAAATAATTTTTTTTATTTTAGTAGGTTATTTTACGACGCTTTATCAACATCTTAGATTATTTAGCATCTGAATGAGATGAAGGTGATAATGTCGGTGAAATGAGTCCGGGGTCCAGCACCGATAGTTACCCAGCATTTGCTCATATTGGGTTGAGGGAAAACCCCGAAAAAGACCTGAACCATGTAACTTGTCCCAACCGGGAATCGAACTCGGGCCACCTGATTTCGCGGCCAGACGCGCTAACCGTTACTCCACAGGTGTGGGCATGTTGTAAATAATAGATAAATATAAAATTCGTATATTAACATCTCAATTTGAACCTTCGTGTGCAGACAATCGCACAGCGCTGAAGCGAAACCTTCTATCTCGTCTCAGTGGATCAGACGGCTGGCGCATCTGACTGCCATGCAGAAGGGAACGGGTTCGAACTATGGCTACAATTTTTTTTCTTCAATAACGTTAAAACGTCCTGAAATTAAGCGAACGATCGCGAACGCAAGGAGATAGGTTTCCGATAAGGATTACTGATCACAGACAATACAAAATTACGAATTATAATGTTACAAACTTATAAATGATAAAATAATTGCATTAACTATGAAAGCAATATGTATTAAAAATTTGGTGAATCAGCTATATGTTTTATCAAATAATGAACATAATTTAGATCATACAATGTCATGATTAGAGACAAGAATTCCATGCAAATGCATGTTTTTACAGGAACATAAGACATAGCTTAAACTTAGTACTTATCCATTTCATTACTTTCCGGTTCCAAATATGTGTACTTTTTCCATGCATATTTGCATGTTTTTGCCTTTTTGGGGATAAAAACATGCATAATGCATATTTAAGAAATTTTTAGCTTAATCGTGCATGTAATATATATTAAATTCAGTTTAAATGCATGTTTTAATGCTTTTAAATGGACATCTCAGTTTCTCAATTTTTATGTCCCTTACTTTAACTTAAGGAATCAGAATTCAAGAAGGAAACGAAAAAAAAAAATAACTAAATAACAGAAAAAGGTTTATTCAAGTTTGCACAATCTTGTTGAAAGATGACACTTTCGCTTTCATCTTGAATGTGTGGCACTGCATACAATTGCAACATGCCAAGGTAGTTGTTTCCCGTCACAGTTTTCTCTATAAAGAAATGTGGACGTATAATTGTATCATGCATGAGGGCGCACCATACGTTCACCTTAGGAGTGCTGTGTTCATACTGAATGTAGGCACGAGGATTTTCAGAAGACCGTATTATCCCGTTATGGCGATGAACATGACCATTCACGTGAAATGTGGCCTCATCACTAAACAAAATATCCTGTAAGAAGTGTTCGTCATTGTTCATCTCATCAAGCATTCTACAGCAAACTCAAATCGTTTGGGTTATCAGTTGGGCGGATAGCGTGTAACAACTGCAATTTGTAACCCCTAAAAACTTTCTTTGAAACTTCAGGTCTAGATTTCGAGGACAGGTACGCACAGATTTCTTGGAGCTCCTTAGGTAGCTATCCCGTATAGCTTCAGAACATAATATAATATTATATTTTAGTTCATAGTGTTCATTTTGTTGCACCACAAATAATTTTGAAATGTAATTTCCTGTCTAGGTTTCTGCTCTTTGTCTCACATATTTAAAATTCCGAATAGTTAACTCTGCCACTTGTCCTATCATATGTACGGTTTGCATAGCTGGTGACTTATTTTTGGCTTGTGTTCACAGTCTCCCCGTGACAACATGACCAGAGCGACGAAGGCAGTTTTAGTGCTCCATGCACGTCACAATATGGTTTCGAAACCATTCAAGATCATTGTTGTTTGTTCAGTGTCATTGTTATTTCATGCTTTCTGATATGTTTACAGGAATAATCGCATTTGTGTTGACCCGGTGTTGCATGTATTTCACCATTCGTTCGTGTAGTGTCGCATCGAAAAATCTGAATGTGAAATTTGGGAAAATTCCGATTTGGAGTCTGCGAAATCCTCAACAGATATACGAGGAGCGTCCATAAAGTAACACATGTTTGATTATTTAACTTACAAACTTTATTTAATTACTTCTGGCTAATTCCTTTATACTGTTCTGTGTTTTTGTTTTTTCACTCTGGCCGCGTCACGAGCGCTGCGCAAGGGTAACTCGGTGTGTGGGGCTGCCACCTTACTGCATTCAAGTCTGCAGGGTGATTTGTTCATGTCATCACTACTAGACGAGTTGTCTTCTCTACGATTATAACGGGCCTCGTATACCGTGTCTCTTTTACGAACGTTTCATTCTCCAAGGTGAGTTCAACCTTCTTCTGTCCACTCAATGGCCTAATATGTAGCCGTTGGTGAAAGAGGAGTCTCGAAGATATAATACCAGCACCCACACTTTTCGGACAAACAGTGCCGTGGATGAACCAAATTAAATACTTAGGGATTATCATGGACTCTCATCTCAATTTCCGCGATCCCTTCTTCGTAAGGCCAACGGGCTGATAGACACTATCCCATTATGGCTGCCTTAACTCCTGACAACCTGGGCGTAGAACATACCACGTATAAGGCCCTCATTCGCTTTGTCATAATCTATACCGCACCCGCATGGGGGTTCGCGGCAGTGTCCCATCTCCGTAAACTCCAAGTTATCCAGAACCAGATTATTCGAATCATTACTCATCTTCCCCGAGTCGCCTCGAGAGAGAAGTTCCATGATGAGCTAAATTTGCCAACCATCGACTGGCTAGGAACCTGTACACCGTAGCTCGTGCCAGCCCGAACACGGTCATATCTGGCCTCGGCCGGTATGATCCTAGGTTACGGCGTAGATACCAGACAGGCCCATTAGCTATACTCTTGAGACAGGAGGATAGGGAGGCCGGCATCACTCCCAGGTTTCGGTAATAAGCACTCATCTCCATGTAAATCCTTGGATATTTCAACCGCTTTAAAATGACCTTGGACTAAAATATAATCATTCCCCAATCATCGCCAATCGATGGAATTACCATAGAGCCAATTGGCTAGTCTCTTAAATTGAGACAACTCATCCTGCCTAGGCCTATGGCATTTCCGTGGTTTTCCTAAGGCGCTAAGACAAATGTCGGGATGAGCTCTAAGAGAAATGGACCACGAACCTTTTAAATTTCTCCTCCTATTTGCCCTCCCTTTCAGTTCAATTCACGGGGGGATATTTATTCAGACGGCTGTTCCAGCGTTATTGTATGGTAGTGAAATTTAGATTTTAAATGGAAATGACAAAACTAGACTTGAGTCAAGTTAAATGAGGTTTCTAAGAAATGTTACAGGATGCAGAAGAAGAAATGCGGATACCCGAGAAGAATTAGAAATATTTGAGATAAACGAGAGAGTAAAGCTACACAGAAATAATTGGCTATCCAACATGCAAAGAATGCAACTGACTAGCTACCATATCGGTTTCGAATTACAGACAGATTGGTAGAAGAGACATTGCACGTCCAAGAAAATGATGGACAAAACAGTAATATACTGTAGACTGCTCCAGGCAAAGTTCCCAATTGTATGAAGGATGATTTAAATATACACTTACTATACATCAGTATAACTGATAAACTGACTATAGTAACTTTTCCACGTAGTTGCTCATCGAGGCATCGTCGTACCTTCAAGTTGCCTTCATTGATTAAGTCTGCCGCGACTCCATTTAACCAGTTGACCACGAGCTCATGGAACTCGGTAATATGTGGCACGTTTTCTATCCAAAAGCTTTTTCAGGTGAATGAATAGGTGATGGTGACTCGGCAGCAGGTCAGGGCTGTACGTTGATTGGTCAAAAACTTTCCAACCAAATTCGTTGAACAGAGTCTGAGTGCTGGGTTGCAACATGTGGGCGAGTATCGTGAAGAAGCACAACTCTGATGGACAGTCAACTCTCGATGATTGTTCTGAATCGAGATCGTAGCTTTCGAAGTATGACACACTAAAAGCCTAGTATTAAGCGTTGTCCCATTAAGTATGAAGTCTACAATCAGAATGCCTTAGCGGTGTCAAAATATCATAACCATGATTTTTCTTGCAGGGAACGTTTGATTGAACTTTTTGATTTGTTGGACGACTGAGCATGATGCTACTTATGATACTGAGGTTTATCTTCTAGAGTTTATGTTGTGTGAGACCCAGTTTTCATTCCCCTTAACGATTCTGTATAAAATCTCATCGCTTTCGCTCCGGGAAGGTCAATGCTGCACCTGTTCTGCTTCTTGTGCTCTTTTTTCAACACTCGCAGACCCATCTCGCACAAATATTGTGGTAATGGAAGTGTTTACTCACAATTTCACAAATTAATGATCGAGAAACTTGCGGACTTATTCGTGCAGCTAGTGAATGAGCGTCTGTTGCTTCGAATATGTTAATTAACCTGTACGCTTGAGCTCCTCATTGATGACAGATGGGGGTCCACTTCGCTCATCATCGTCGTCACCGTTTGTTGCTCTGTTGTTAAACACCTGGCACCGTCTTCGCATATTGGCTTCTTGCATCTCTCTCTCTCTCTCTCTCGCTATCTCTCTATCTATCTCCCACCTCTCCCCCCATAAAATGCAACAAGTTGCCGATGAATTTCAATCGGTGAAATCTTTAGTTCGTTTACGAAGCGAATAGCAGACCGCACCGCACACGTGACAGAGTTATCAATTTTCTTGTTCATGAAAAACGAGTGTGTAACATTTAAGCATTACCTAAATGTAGTGCGAAACATCAACCGACAGTAGACACTGGACTGAAGCCATTAGACGTTGAACGGATGAACGGTGTCAGCGTATTTTGTTCGATTCTCGACAAGGAAGTACATATTCCTCTCTCTTCCATTGGAACGGGCTGTATGTTTTCTGTCTTGGATTGCTAACTTGTTGTTTTAAGTGATTTTGTTACACAAAATCGAGTAGGGGTGCGGCAACAATTTAAAGTGTAGTTCATGTAGTTCAGCAACCGTGATTGCAGACGTATGAGTAGGGCGTAGGTGCATTGTCGTGATGAAACAACACTTTCTTCTTGACCAAACCAGGCCTCTTGCGAATTTTCTCTTTCAGTTGCTGCAGAAGATTTGAATAATGTTCTTCAGTTATTGTTCTCCCCTTTGCTAGATAGTCAATCATGATTATCCCTTTTTAATCTCAGAACACGGACGCCATGATTTTCCAGCCGATTGATAGCTTTTGCTGCTTTCTTTGAAAGCGAAGAATCACTGTGCTTCCATTGTTTCGATTGCCGTTTTGTCTCTGGTATGTAATAGTGGAACTAGGTGTCATCAGTGGTCACAAACCACCTATAAAAACCGAGCGTAATTTTCTCGAATTGAGCCAGACAGTCCCTCGAAATTTGACATCGGACGTGCTCTTTTCCGGTGCTAACAAAAGCAGAACCCACCTTTCGGTGATCGTGGACATGCTCAAGACTAATATGTGACGCATAGGCATAATCTCACTAATTTCCCGCACTTTCAGTCGATGGTCATTCAACACTAAACCGTGGATTTTTTTATATTCCTTCATATATTGCTGTTACTGAACATCTCCTGCGGGAGTCATCTTCCACATTCTCTCGACCTTGTTTAAATAGTACCGTCACAGTCGAAAATGCTGGAATGGATTCCACCAGAGTAGCATTCATGTCTGCTTTAATTTCTGTTGTACACATTCCTTTTTTTACGAAATATTTAATGACAGTACGAAGGTCGAAATTTTCCATTTTTGCCACTCTGTTCGGTCAACTAAGTTCAAAATTAAACTGCATAAAATTTAGTCAATGTTATTTGGTGGCTATTGGGAGTAGGACCGTGATTTTTGTCCATATCGATAAAAATCTAATAAAAATGATTTATCCATCTGGCGTATTTCAATAGCGTTTTCGTGTAAATTTAATTTAAAGCCACTAATTTGAAACCACTGACCGAAGCGACCAGCTTGCAACATAGTAGCCAGAAAGGGAGATGGGAGGTAGTGCATGAAGGCAGACAGATCTTATTTCGTTGACCTCTTACATCTGTATTGCGAGAGGAAAGAGCGGTGTGTTAATAGGATGTTGCCGGCCTCCTGAAACTTCCAACTCAATTTTGTAATTAACCGTGTATTTAATCACAAAACGTAATATAGGTTTTCTATTCATTTAAGTGTACCTTATCGTCACTTTCAATCTGCAGGATTGTTTCACTTCCACTCTGTATATACTATAATTAATAAGAATTCCTAAACGTTTGTAAAACTCAATCATCTTAAGAGACTCGAACTTCATTTCGAGGACATGTCAGAAGGGCGTATCAACAAAACTGCACCTTTATATTAGAGCCATTTAAATATAGAATAATTTTTCCTATCCTTGTCTATATAACAAGGCACATTCTTTGACCCTTCCTCATGACCATTGTATTTATCAAACGTTCGTTTTCAAACATAAATAGTTTCTATTAAAATATTTCAATAACGCTGCATTTGTTGATACGCCCATCTGATATGATACTCTTGGTATCTAACATGTGTTTTAAAATAGTCATAATATAAAATCAAGATTATGCTAATTTTCGTAAATATTTATTATAACACAATCACTGTCATTGCATTATGATAATTTTAGCACCACTATCATGATCGCGATCCTAACCATCATCCTAGACCAGTGGTTCCCAAACTGGGTGTCGTGTAAAAAGCTGAAGGGGAGGTCTCGAAATTATTTATAAAATGAGACAAAAAAGGGCCTTGTTAATATACACTTACTTTGTGTTAAGAAGCAACATTCAACATAATAAAAAGTGTTTCAGTAGTTATACACCGAACTATAATTTCATGAATGCGACAAATGTGTCTGTTTTTCAGAAAGTGTTTTTCAAATCTTGACTCTGTATTAGATACACACAGTGATACCTCTTTCAAGTTCAATGAGATTTGTCGTCTTTGTTTTGATGGCAATCATAGACGAGAAGCTTATTTTGCATAAAAACGAAGTTGCAAATGTTATAAAAAAATAAAAGCTTATTTAGCAAGCTCGAGGTGTTCATGAATTCTTTTGATCCACAACTGGTCTCCGTTCTGTGAGAAACCTAGTTTCAACATTCCATCAGTAGGTATTACTCGACCAAGGCGAGTGGAGCCGCGGGCGTAATGTGAACTAACGCCATGCGGTATTAAGAACACAGGAGCAGTAGCGCCACGGCTCCGGCCTGCAGGACTCCACTGGCCTTGGTCGAGTAATAACCAGATTTTTTTTCTAGTTTTAACTAGTTGAACGCAACTATAAAAAACGGATTTAGTGGACATCTGTGATTGTCGTGGTCTTTTGAGTGTATTCCAGAAAATACTCAAAGAGCTATTGTTTGGAATGTGCAAACTTAATTTAACAAACTCGGTATTTGCCGTATTAAGCGTAGCTAAATATTTCACGTGTTCTTTAATACACGGGAATACATCACGTCCCTTTCTGTCAAGTGATGTAGACCAGAGATAAAGTTTCTTTATAATTTCTTTGATTTTATCTCTGGTTGTTATTATGTTAACATCTTTGTCTTGTCAACTATTACTATTAAAGTGTTTAAGTGTTCTCAAATATAATCAAAGTAGGCTATTAGAAGTAATCTTCATGCAATATTAAATTTAATGTCATTGTTGTACTATAGTTTTATATTTTGGTCGCTCTTTGGGTGGTTTCCATTTCTACTAATTTTCAGTAAAATTATCGTTGTATTCGATTTTACAAGGATTTGTATTTTTCGAATGGGATTTAGTAGCCTAGCAGTTCGGTAGAAGAGGTCTCGCTAGAAAGTGGGTTGCGTCTTCAAAGAGTTCGGGAACCACTGCTCTAGACTATATAAATTGGCCAGTTCCGCTTGCAGACAGAATTGTTCATTCTGTTGTTTTATGAGGGCGTTCAGGCCCTTTATACTTCAGATATTCGTGGGATATCAAGTTACGTTTTACATTCTGCCTACGAGTATGTTCTTACCCTCAGTACACATTTTGTATTTTCAATATATATAATATGCTTCTATATATTGTATAGTATGTGTGTGTAATGGCTACTATACAAGGTGGAAGTGAAATTACCTTGCTGATTGAAAGGGACGATAGTGTACACTGAAATGAATAGAAAACCTTTATTACGTTTTGTGATTAAATTCACGGTTAATTGAAAATTAAGTTTTAAGTTTCAACAGTCCGACAACATCGCCGAGAACACACGCTTCTCGTGATACAGATGTAAGAGTTCAACGAACTCGGTAACCCGGTGTCTCGCTAGATGAGCTGTTCTCCCTGGCGCTGTGTTGCAACCAACTCGCAGCATGCAATGGCTTGAATTTAGAGGTTTTTAAAATTAAATTTACACGAAGACCGTCCACAATACTGAAATACGCCAGAGGGATAAATTGTTCTTCATTAGTTTTCCTATCGATATGGACCAAAATCACGGCCCTACTCGTATTAGTTACCGAATAAGAGGTTGTTAAACTTAAAAAAAAAAAAAAAATTATTTTTCTGAAAAAAAACTATTAACTTTCCGCCAATGTGATATAAAAGATTTTGTTACATACAACATGAGCTATTCGCTCTGAAAATCTGCAAGTCTATTTCACTTCCACCTTGTATATACTTACATTTAGAGAGCTAATGTGGCGAAGTGGGTCAATAGACAGTCTGGAATTTGTTATGGTTGAAGATAATCTTGTTCAGACTTCTTTCAGTAGTTTGGCACCGTTCTTATTGCTCCTTTACTTTATTATTCCAGTATTGTCAACTTTGATGTACTTTCTTGAGTATTTCCTGTTATAGAGTTGCTGCTTCATAAAAGCCTAAACCTTTTGCTTGTGCTTCTGTCTATCCATCCAGTCCACCATTGCTTCGCTGTCTTAGCTTCATTTTATTATGTCTTAATGGCCTGTGTATTTTAAATGTAATGCTATGTAATTTTATATTTGAAAAGCTAAGTCCAATAAGTTCAGAACTCGACTTACAGTTACAAAAGAATCTTAATTATCGAGTGGAATTGTTAAAACAAGCATTTAACAGAGACTTTATTCCAACACGTTTATTGCGCTAATGAAGTTGTGTGCATACTAACACTTCTGTGTTTACGGCAGATTTAAAGAACCGAGAAGTCTCTGATGTTAATGAGGTACTTGTTTTGGGGCGGGCGTAAATAATAGGATGGGGCGAGGATTTAGTTAGTCGGCTATAATACAAGTGTGATTATATATGACCTTAAAAATAAATAACCTCTTTTGCTGCACCTCTATCAAGCAATTGTTCTTGAATGAACGAGACCTTGGTTGTTTCCTGAATAGCGTCTGGGAACTTGTTCGTGCATATACAGTATTCTAGGAAAAAGATTTTAGCAAGAAGCTATGATCGACCTGGGTGTAAAAAGTTAATGTTCTAGATTACATAAGAATAGAAGACCTTAATTCCTGGAATAAAGTACTAGACGTACTATTATGATTTTATTTCCCTTAGAGATTATAAAGCCCAGGGCTGTCACGTTTTTATCAGTAAATTAATTAAAGCACAGATTATACATTTATATGACGACAGAAATATCTTAACTGCCTTTACAACCCCCACAATGAGAATACTCTCGAAATATTTTACATTTACCGCCATGAACTCGAAGAGTGATACACAAGAAAAGGTTAAATGCATTTTATCATAAGGATCGCTAATAATAATAATAATAATAATAATAATAATAATAATAATAATAATAATAGGTTACCCTGGTAATTTAACCTGTATGTAGTTCCGAAACGTTGGAATGCCAAGTTCTAGGACACAGTGGATTACCCAAAAGCCTAATTCTAATCACAGTCACCAAATAATAATATTTATTAATGAAGCAATGGAATACTAGAAAATTGGAAGTGCCCTGCGAAAAACCTTCTTTCAAGTATTGTTTCTGTAAACCAAAAAACTCAATCTTACCCGGATTAGATCGCGTGTCTCCTCAAACAGAGCGGAGGCTTTTCAGTAACCTTTATATGAAACAACGAGCCAAAGTCAGGATAGGAAAAGAAGTGACAGAGAAAAAGAGAAATAGGGAGAGGAGTACTTCAAGGATGTCCTTCATCACCTACCCTGTTGAACATCTACTTGGAAGATTTAGTGAAGAACTGTTTTCAGAACGTGGGAGTAGTGGTTACAACAACAATGAGACAATGAATGGCGCTCGCCTTCAGGCAGAGTTGCGTATTCGCCCTTCTCGTACGGACTAATATGAATATTATGAACCTGTCACAGATTACGCAGTTTCTCCAACCTTACAAACAATGATAATTTCGATCTAGTAAGGACGAGCTGGCTAACGTCTGTCAGACTTATGTTGCAGATGTGTCTTAAGTATTTGGAGGTGTAAAAAACGCAAAATTCGACCCTTACGGAACGCCTCATATAACCTTCATTTCTCTATCACTTCTCTTCAAATTTAATTTCTTTCATTCCAGCCTGAAGTAGTATGTCTTCAATGCAGTCTAGTTTTTAAAATTCCAATTTATCATAGTTAACTTTAAGTTTTTTTCTCTTTATTTTCACTGAAATACATTTTATTCGCCTTTCTTCACTCCGGTCCATTACACAAATGAACTACTGCTACTGTGAAGTACACCTACTGTGTTAGTAATTGGAGAACAAATTTTGCCAATACCAACCAGCATAACGCTTATCACTTCATGCTATACAGTATCTTATAACTTAAGTTTTTCCGAGTAGTTGATGCAGATTTTTTTGAATCCTTGTAGTAACAATGCATTAATTTACCTCTTACTGCTCGCATTTTGTTGGAGCAGTAGGCCTCTCAATTTCCTGAGAGTGAAGAGTATCAACTTCCCAGCCTTTTTTCTGGGAAGGATGAAAAGGCAAGAAGTACCACAACCACTTAATTTTCTTACCAGACAAAATTCCTTGAAGCCAGACTTGAAGGTCATGCTAATTTGGAGTTCCTAAACAAAGCTTATGTGATGCCATGATTTATGTTGCACTCTGTTTAGCTTTGGCAAAATCATACCTGTATTTAATATACATGAATATGACTCTTGTAAAATAGTAATATAAGTAATAATGGAAATAATGTGATATTTAAAAAAATCAGAAATAAATAAATAAATAAATAAATAAATAAATAAATAAATACATAAATACATAAATAAATAAATAAATAAATAAATAAATAAATAAATAAATAAATACGAAATTTAAATAAAATTCATAACAAAAAGTGTATGATAATCAATTCATCAGGTGATCAAGAGAACAAAAAAGGAAATAAACAAATAAATAAATAAGTAAGTAAATAAATAAACTAATTAATTAATTAAATTAAATTAAATAATGGAATTATTTTTATTTTGAACTTGTTGTGTAACAAAGTTTTCAGTAAAATAGTGCAAATCACTTGAAATTGGCTGTTAGAAACAAGAGTGAAACGTCTGGCCACTGTTTGAAATGTTTTCAAACCAGTGCCACCAGGTTGTCTTTTCGACATTTTTGGTCTTCTCTCCTGGCCGTGGCATAGTTGTAACCCACTTCTGAGGTTGGGGCGCCTGGAAGGTGGAGTTATATTACCCCAATGATATGATAGGATGATTATGATTATGTGGTGCCAGGAGAGGTCTTAAATCTAAACTTAACCTAAATTCCAGACCATAGACGAACACAGGAATAATCCCCTTTTAAGGAAAAATTCCTGTGCTCTAACCAGGAATCGAACCCGAAACCACATGAACTATAGCCAGAAGCTCTGACCACTAGATCATGAGGCTGGTAATAGAAAGTCATTTATAGAAATTTCTGAACGTTAGATATAAGTAAAGAAATGAATTACTTGAACAATAAAAGAATGTATAACTATTGATATAAGTAAACAAAGCAGAAACAAATAATTCTAAACTTCCCCAAGTTCGGAGAACCCGGTTAATTAGTTTTATTCAACCTGTAATATCTCCGTCTGAGTATTCACAGAAGACTGCTTTCATTAAATGCCAATGAAGTCAATAGTTTTGTACTGTGTTGTTATCAGTAGATGAAGTACCAGGTAGTGTAATTGATTTATAACTCTCGGCACTGTGTCTGATGCAACAGGTTGTGTATTGGTGAAATGTTACCTTAAAGACAGATGTATACTACGGTAATGCTGTAACCTTAACGTTCCTTCAGCCTGCGTTATCTGTCCATACTACGCAACACAAAATCTTCCCTACATACATACATATATACATACACATATGTACGTAAATTCATTCATACATACATAAATATATGCATACTTTACATATATAAATACATACATACTGTTTATATATATTTTGCGTACATATATACTGTACGTACATACTTTACATGCATGCATACATACATACTGTGCATACATGCGTACTGGACATACACACAAAAACACGTATATACATACATACATACATACATACATACATACATACATACATACATACATACATACATACATACATACATACTGTACACTCCTTGACACGGAAAATGGTCGCTCTCCTGTAGTGTGACTTTGTGTCGTTCGGGTTAGCGTATGAAATTAAGACATAACAGCGATATACTGTATCTGTGTCACGAAACGATATATTGCCTACAAAGCCTTTAGGGCTTAACGATAGAGCTCTTTATTTTCGTTACAAAGATCAGGCTCCCAATCTCTCTATGTAAAACGCACGTGTGTAAATGCAGGGCACACGATGATTCCCGAGCTATTCCGAGTGGGACAGTCTCTGAACAGCGAACAATTTCCGTGTCAAAGGGAGTACATACATACATACATACGCCTACAGGTTTTCATACTCGTACATACACACATAAATGTCTACATTACATCAAAGTAACTGGCGGTGATGAACATGCTCTTGAGCTTCATTGATGCATATGCAATAGGTTATATCTCATTCATTTACCTCCAATGGAAAACTTCAAGGTGATGACTTTGAATGTGTTGCTCGATATTTTAATACAGTGTATGTTTTATAAATATTAAAATTGTACGTTCACACCTCAGATACGAAATCACCTTGCAGAACATTCCTGGCTGGAAGTGTTGAAAATCAATTGCATTCTGGTGGGTTTGAAAATATGAATTTGTGATAGAAAGGAAAGTCCGGTATCCTTCAGACTACAGAGGGAGGCAAAGTAAACAGTTGTTACGTCGCGGTCAAATGAACCGTGAAACATATTGGTTTGTCACATCCACTGAGCAAGGCACAGCACGTGACTGCCAATCACATCCTCAAGGACACGTGCGCGTTGCACTGTACATTGTAATTGACCTACCTCAATCCACTCCGCGCTAAAAATCCCCTCGATCTGCTTCTGGCAGCTGGTTTGTGATTACCTTCTTTATGGTGCAAACGCGGTCTGGTCTGATTTGCTGTTAACGTTAATGAACTGAGAGTCTGCAGTGTGTATTTCATTACTGCTTTTGATTAAATTCCTCTTCGCAATAACGACTAGATGTTTTATAATAGTACGTACGTAGCTAGATCTTTATTTCTAGACCATTGCTCGACTTTCATGAAATAACATAGTCATCCAAGACCTACAGTATGGTCGAAAATACGTAAAAATTATTTACAATTTACAAAATTACAATGCGAATTTAGAGCAACGTGAGAACAATCTGTTTATTTTCTTGTCAATAGAATCCAATACAATTTCACATCTCGACATGAGTACTGATTGAATTTTAAGACTTTAGCTCTATTCTGATTATCCCAACACTTTCGCCAGTCTGCAAAGACAAATACAAGGATAGTGTATATTTTATTATTCACTGTTACACCGCAAGACTGAATGAAACAGTGGCAGGAAAGGGAATGAGAAACGAACTAATTTGGCATTATCGAGAGAGAATATAAGTTACACGGAGTAATTTATATTGAATTAAATACCTGAATTGACAAACATCCCAAGTTCAAAATTGACAAAATTTGACTTTTTACCTGATACATGTTTTGTTTTCCATGGGCTACCATTCTGTAGAAAAGAATATCAGAGTCCGACTCTAAGCCTGTGCTTGTAAATCATACATATATTTCTTTCAATATCCTTATATTTCAAATATATATAGTTTCTTTGCCCTTCTGAACAAAATTTACTTCAACGGACTTCTCAATGCATGTCTTCAATTTCATATAAAGTTCGGCCATTTTTCGTCATATCACCAACCACTCCTCTTCGTTCTCTCTTCTTTTCATCACTATTTCTCTCCGCCGGCCGCCATTGCATGCGGAACGCCCACCACATCATCACAGCCATTTTCACCTCTCCATCCCCGCTGTTTTTGTTCTTGCCACGTCCGCCACCATGACGGGATTTGTTAACAATGCCTGATGAGGCTTTATTCTTCTTCCCCTTCTAATTCTTATATCTATTATTAGGTTAAGTTTCTTAGGTTTATAACTCCCGTCTCACCAGCGGGGATCTTTCCTATCTCCGTGGTCCTGTCCCACGGTTTCGAGCGCGACTTCCAATTTGTGTGGCCCGACAGGGCGCCCAGCAACGAAGCAATAGTGGACCCTTCATACTGCCCCTATATGCAAGTCTAGGTGCGGAGCCCGACCAGTAGTCATGTACACTCACGTGGAGCTCCAATGGGGGCCCGGAGCGACTTAAACGTCCCGGTGACCGATTCTGCTCGCCGGGGCGGATATATCGCTCCGACGTGTTACCGCTGACGTATGGGTGTCGCAGTGTAATCAACCACAAGTCCCCTGAAGCTGCGTGCGGTCTCGGATTGCTCCGGCTTTGGGAGGGTCGGTCGGAGTTAGCCGCAGTAGTCTGGCACTTGTATTCAGTGTAGAGTGGGGAGCCACGGGCGGTTATTCCCGTGGTAGGGGCATAAAACTGCGACACACCTCTGGTGTAAGACTTGCCATTAGGTGTGTAATGACCAGTTTGAAGGGTAACTTGCGTGAAGTGGGTTGCTTGGGATCGGGCTGTGGGGGTCCCCACGGCCGGCACAGACCGAGAAGACTTTTTGGTGTCTTTTTCTTCCGCCCCCGGTGGCAGGCTGACGCCGACGGTTCCGTAGGGGGCAGTTTCAAAATGGCTTCTACGCGCTCTTCTTCTCCTCCTTCAGTAAAAGCTAATAAGAAACATAAGACAGGAGAAAGTACGACTGGTGGTCATATGATGAAAATTGCTATGGAATTGGACCCTGAGAAAGTTACTGTAAAGTGCCGCCTCCAAAGTTTATCAGTATCACATTGGACGGAACGGAAAAAACTATGAAAGACATTAGTCCATTCTACGTGAGACGTGCGCTCGATGGACTCGTTGGAAAGGTCAGAAATGCAACTCGACTCCGCAACGGTAGTCTCCTCGTTGAGACTGCATCTGCAAAACAGAGTGAGACGCTGTTGAAAGCAAAGTTGCTGGGGTCATACCCCATCAGAGTTGAACGACACTCCTCGCTTAACACCACGCGAGTTGTGCATACAGATTCTCTAGATGGTCTATCAGATGAAGAGATCCAATTAGAGCTGGCGGAACAGTCCGTGTCCAAGGCTTACCGTTTAATACGGAAGCGGGACGGACGGACTGAACCCCTGAGCACAGTCTTTCTGACCTTTGAAACGTCTCTCTTGCCAGAATATATCTTTGTTGGGTATGAGCGTGTCCCTGTGCGTGCGTATGTGCCGAACCCAATGCGGTGCTTTAGGTGCCAACGGTTCGGACATACGCAAAAACGTTGCACAAACAATATCATCTGTGCAAAGTGCGGCGGTGCAGACCATGGGGATTCCCCATGTACTGGCGCCGAGCACTGTGTGAATTGTTCTGAGGACCATGCTTCAAATTCTAAAAACTGCCCAAAGTATATGCTGGAAAAGACGATTCAAGAGCTTCGAGTCCGGGAAAATATTAGCTTCTTTGAGGCACGTAAGCGTATTTTAGATAAAGAAAAGAAGGCAACTGAAAAGTCCTATGCGTCTGTACTGCAGAGAGCAACAGAGGGAATCGATGCCACCACACAAACGCCACCTCTTACGAACATACCTGGGAAGCGAATTGAGATCGCAACCCAGACATATGTAGACGCCGCTACTCAGACTGCTGAGTCAGACGACACTTGTGGACTTGACATCAGGCCTTACGTCCCTAAGAAAATTATTGCTATGACAGCAGAGAAGGATTGTAGGCCTAGTAGAACACCAGAACGTCGCACTCCTAGTTCGGGTGGCAGGTCGAGATCACGTTCTCGATCACGTCCTCGATCAAGATCGCGATCAGGAGTGCGACGAACTGCAAGTGAGTCGCCGGAGTCGAAGACAAAGCAGTCGCAGGCAAAAGCATCTTCCCATAGAAAGGAAAAGAAGAGAAGATCCCCTGTTAAGCCACCAACATGATATAGCTCCTCTTGATGACTGATATTGTACAGTGGAATGTGAACGGTGTACGCAGCAGATATACAGAACTACAGCAATTGATCTATCATGAAAACCCTGCTATTTTATGTCTTCAGGAGACACACCTTCGGCCCGAAAACTCCCTAAGTATCTCGGGATACTACGTTCACCGGTACGATCACCTTGCCGGTATTCGTGCCAACGGAGGTTGTGCTCTCCTATTCCGCCAAAGTATCTTTTCCTCTGTTATCAACATCAACAGCCCACATCAATGCATAGCCGCTCGAGTCACTCTACCTTCCATCCAGTTCTCAATAGTTTCTGTATATATACCCTCAGACACACCTTTCACAGTGCATGACATTGAAGACATTTTCTCGCAGGTACCTGCTCCATATCTGGTAGTGGGGGATTTTAATGCATCCCACCACTAATGGGGCTCAAATTCCGATGATGACAGAGGAAATAAAATAGCAGAGGTATGTACCCGTCTAAATCTTGTTACCCTGAATTCAGGGAAGCAACACATCTCTCCTTAGCTTACGGTACATACTCCATGATAGATATCTCCATTTGTAGCCCAGTTTTGTCCACGCATTTCGAGTGGTCTATGATTCACGACCTACATGGTAGTGACCACTATCCCATTCGAATGCGTATGTCCGCTTTACGTCCGGCGGAATCTCGATCTCCAAACTGGGTTCTTAAAAAGGCGGACTGGGTCGGATTTTCGGAGTCCATATCATTCGATGATAACGGACATGAAAATGTGGACTCCGTAGTAGACCATTTCTCAAATGTGGTTATAAAGTCAGCGGAATTATCTATCCCCGGTCGTCCTGCAGGCCAAAACGCTTCTCTGTCCCCTGGTGGACGGATGCCTGCAGAGATGCAATCCGTGACCGCAAACGTGCTTTACGCCAATTTGAGCGCCATCCGACCCAAGAATATTTTGTCCTGTTTAAACGTCTTCGAGCCAAAGCTCGTCGAATTGTGTGCGATGCTAAGAAGACGTCCTGGACAAATTATGTCAGTTCATTGAAACACAACGTCCCAGCTAACACCATATGGGACAAAGTCCGTCGAATAATGGGGAAACGTAGTTCTGTAATTCCGGGCCTTCTAAACAATGGAGTAACGACCACCAGTCCAATAGACATTGCTGAAATATTTGCTACCACATTTTCACAAATAAGCAGCTCAAATAATTACCACCCGGAATTTCTGAAAATCAAAGATACTGCAGAAAACGAAACCTAAATTTTCAATCTGACAACACTGAAGACTACAATGCACCGTTCACATCCGAGGAGCTGGAGGCGGCACTAGACACATCCCCTGACACCTCCCTGGCCCTGATAATATCCATAACCGCATGCTTCGTCATCTTCCACCAGCTGGAAAATCCTTTCTTCTGTCTATGTACAATAGAATCTGGACTGAGGGTGTATTTCCATCTGCTTGGCGTTCTGCCATTGTAATTCCAGTCCAGAAACCGGGAAAGGACCCTTCTTTACCTGGCAATTACAGGCCAATCTGTCTCACCAGCTGTGTGTGCAAGGTTATGGAAAAGATGATAAGCAAACGCCTGATGTGGGTACTCGAATCGGGAAACCGATTATCTAACATCCAATGTGGTTTTCGCAAGCGCAGATCCGCCGCAGACCATCTTGTTCGGCTGGAGACCGCCATTAGAGATGCTTTCCTCAAGAAGGAACATCATGTGGCGGTCTTCTTTGATCTAGAAAAGGCTTACGATACCACGTGGCGTTTTGGAATTCTGCAAACCCTGTATGACTGGGGACTTCGTGGCAGTCTGCCAACGTTTATTGCGAAGTTCATGGCAGAGCGGTATTTCCGAGTTCGAGTAGGCACCACACTTTCTAACGAACATCTCCAAAAATGGCGTTCCGCAGGGTCTGTATTAAGTGTTCTTCTTTTCTGCATTGCGATCAATGGCATTGCCCACTGTGTAGGTAACCGAGTATCTTCTCTCTTGTACGTTGATGACTTCAGTCTATATTACAGTTCCCGATACATCCCATCTATCGGTCGACAGTTGCAACTGGTCATCAATGTGCTATCGGAGTGGTCTCTTCGCAATGGCTTTAAATTCTCCACTCAAAAGACGCAGTGTGTCCACTTCTACAACCAACGTGGACTCCATCCACATCCTGAACTGCGTCTTAATGGAGTGGATTTGCAATATCAGACACTGCGAGGTTTTTGGGCCTTATCTTTGATTATAAATTAACGTGGGAATCGCATATCCGTGATTTGAGAAGGCGTTGTGAAAAATCTTTAAACATTTTACGCCTTTTGTCAGGGGTTCGCTGGGGTGCAGACCGCATAGTGCTTTTACGTCTATATCGTTCTCTTATCCGTTCAAAGCTGGATTATGGCTGTTTTATCTATGGCTCAGCAAATAAATCTAAGCTAAGTATCTTAGACACTATCCATCATCATGGGATACGACTCGCTACAGGTGCCTTCCGAACGAGTCGGATAGCGAGCCTGTATTGTGAAGCGGGGGAACCATCACTGTATCGGCGACGTAATGTCCTGTTGTGCTCATATGCGGTTAAACTCCGCTCGCAGCCTGAGCACGATTCTTTCGACTCTTTCCATCATTCGTCTCTTTACGGCCGATACAGTGAAAATCCACAGAGACCTCGTCCAGCAGGTGTGCGATTCCGTGAACTGCTCTCTGAGCTCGACGTCGATCTACCATCCGTTCTCACACTAGAATGCACCACCACTCCACCGTGGATTATGCGACGCCCCATGTTTGATGTAAGCCTGAGCCAAAGTTTTAAGAATTTTACACCAGCTTTTGTTTATAGACTTCGTTTTAGTGAACTTTTATCCCAATATCCAAATTATTCTTTAGTTTATACTGACGGATCCCGAGTAAATGATTGTGTTGGTTGCTCCTTCGTTGCAAATGGACAGATATTTAAATATAAACTGAGCGAATATACCAGTGTTTTTACTGCAGAATTATATGCTTTTTACAGAGTTTTATTGTTTTTAATTCGACAACCTCGGGGCAGATACCTAATCTGCTCCGACTCTTTAAGTGCCATTCAGTCTTTGCAGTGTCTCTATTCAGAGGATCCCCTTGTGTTAAGAACTCAGCAGCTGTTCCACACACTCCTAAGCTCTGATTGCGAGATTGGAGTAGTGTGGATTCCTGGCCATGTCGGAATTCGTGGGAATGAGGCCGCAGATGCTGCAGCCAAAGATGGTGCCACGAATGGCACTCTGGTATATTGGCGCGAGAGGTGGCAAGACTTACAAAATTATTTGAAATGTAGAATATGGTGACAATGGGAAGGAGAATGGTCTGCACAAGAGGAAAACAAATTACGAAGAATAAAGAATACTGTCCGAGTTTGGGATTCGTCCACAAGAGCGTCACGACACGAAGAAGTTTTACTCACCCGGTTGAGGATTGGCCACTGTTATCTGACACATGGCCATCTGCTACGTGGCGAGCTTCAGCCGGAGTGTGATCTATGCCATGTTCCACTTACGGTGGAACATTTTTTATTACATTGTAGAAAATATGACCGTGTCCGTCGGCAATATGGAATTCGGCCGACTCTTCGTGACGCTCTTGGAAATGATTTTAATTGTACAAATGCAGTCCTGAGATTTTTATCGAGTACTGGACTTGACAGGGTGATTTAGTTTTTGACCCGTTTTAATTATCCTCCGGACCCTTTACATCCGGAGGTTACACTTGTTATTTAGTATATAAGTTTTTTAACAAACTTGACATTCGGACCTTTTGCATCCGAGTATTTTAGAAATACGCCAGATAATTTATTTATGGTAGCATTTGTATTGTTATTTTAGATCTCTTTTTTAAATATTAGTTAAGGTCAGTTTTTATAATGTTTTATGCATCACCCTGTTGAAACTGCATTTGTGTACCTCGTTTTAATCGTGACAACGTTTTTAGTTCTTTAAGCATTCTGATTATTGTATAGTTTCGGTTGTGTAAAGAATTTTAGATAAGGGCGCAAATAGCCATAGATGCTGACGCGCCCTTTTTAAACCCCACTAACTAACTAACTTTTGGAAGTTTACATGTATATCTTGCTAAGATATTATCAGCAGAAGATTGGTCACTGATTGTTTGAAAATAGGTCAAATAATTCTTTAGAGACAAAACCAAATATTTCATAAATGATTATATGTAATGAAAACTTTCAGTCGACAAATAATGTGGAGACGAAAGGCACGCTGGGTTTTCACAACTCAATCATCATTCTTGAAAAATGTCTCGATAACGAAAGCACGATGCTCCGAGCTTCATACTTACATGATTACACAAAATGGCACCAAAAATGCTAACAAACGACGGTCGATCGATATCCATAACCCCTCATGTTGCTCAGTAAACGGCCTTCTAAAACCGTCTATTCCTTTGCCGCTTCTTGTACAAAACGTTTCTCTTAAGCATGAGCAGGATGTGGGAGGTGTACGATCATCCACTCCTCTACATTTCTTATAGTGGCTGTTGTTCGCCAGGTGGATAGTGCATTGGAAGATTAGATGTGCGCAGTGGAAGACTTTTCGAAATAAATAGTGTGAATTTGTGTAACAGATATAATTAACAATAATGGATAACAATATACATGAATGATAAATGAAATAACAAATAAGTATGAAATAATCGAATGAAAATATCACAAGTTAATCTGAACAAGTACCACAGCGATATCTGAATCGTGAAAGTTTAACTAGACTGGGCAAACATACTTATAGGTCATAATACAATCTAATATGCCCATCTCTCAATAATCAATAACTGACCTATTAATCATCTAGTCATTAAAACACTCTCTGAATATAAATAAATAAATATATATATATATATATATATATATATATATATATATATATATATATATCCAACTAGATATAAAGCTCAACACAAAAGCCCAGTCAGTACACTAACTCAATACATGGCCCATTAAATTACAGATACCATACAATCTGACTAACGAAACTCAACGTACACATAAACTCAATATAACACAAAGACTTTACCCAGTACGAAGCGTCACATGACTGATCACTATATAAATTACCAATATGTCTTACATAAACTATGCAGATTGGACAAACAACAATCTCTGTACTTTACAACAAACAATGCCCAAGAGAGAGAGAGAGATACGGTATATGATAAGTAACCGACGATAATTTCGAATCCAAATGATCGTTTGAATAGAAACGGAAAGTCAATGCACTCGATTCCTGAATAGCGGCGTGGAACCAATAATCAAAATGGAGTAGGAAGATACTAGAACAATTAAATGAGGCCCATACTATTCTAGTTCATTACAACGTCAAATAGGACGTATCCCAAAGATCGTAATCGCTACGCTATCACACAAACCGTCTTGGAACATCAAAACCTCACATGTCAAATCATATTTCGTCACGTAATCCCCAATACAATATAACCTCCGTAATCACAATTACTTGACCCAAGACGTATCACCAGCGAGCGATTTTTCAAAATACGATCCAGCACAATCTCTCAAACACATACAACCAAAAATAAAAATATCACAACCCAAATTTACCTACTCCACTGATTACAAATCTGACACAAGTTGTAAGCAGGCTAAATCACAAGATATACATCTGAAACAAGGTTCCATATAATCCGTAAATACTCAAAAGAAATAAAATGGCACCCTATTCTCGAACAATCTATCACGATAAACTTAAGTTACCAAAATAGAATACAGTTCGAGCTCCACTTCGCGAGTGCACGTCAATTGCCTGAATGAAACTATCGATGCGGGCTGCAACTCCCAAGTAATGTTACCCACACGGCTTCCAACTCCTAAGTGATGTTATCTCTACCAACTTCAACTGCTGAGTGAAGGTATCTCTACGGCGTCCGAGTCCTGAGTGATGTTATCTGTAGGGGGTCCGAGTCCTGAGTGATGTTATCTCTACGGCGTCCGAGCCCTGAGTCAAGTAACATATGACTGCACGTAACCAAGTAAACTCGCTTTCCCCCTCTCCTCGTGAGACGTAATCAACCGGCCCATAGGATAATTTGGATAAGAAAATGAAAGGATTCGTAGCGCTATCTATAATATGACGTCTGAGAGCGCTCTGACGGACGAAGTGACGTACTAGGTAAACAACTACGATGTAGGGCACGGCTCACTCGCCCCCACTTCGCTGAATTTGAACCGATGAGCCAGCAACGGCTGAAATTATCCATGGACGTTGAGTATAGTATCAATTCACTGGAACTCCATAATGCCACGGTATCCCTGCGCGGCATCAATCCGGCTCCAGGTATTGGGAAATCCACATCCCCAATTCGGGCATCTCGGCCCCGACGATTCCCAGCAACTTAAAAGGCCCTGGGTTACTCCCCGGTACATCCTGTCTGCACTCCGGCAGCCCCAACTCGAGGACCTCTGTCACTCCAGAAACCGATGCCCTCTGCTCTGGAATTAGGTGTCCGGAGCGGCATCCCGCTAGTCGCTGCAACCGATGATAACTGGACCCTAAGTCCAAACTGGTCCCATAAACCAGTCGTCGCTCGTAGAACTGCAGTTAGTAGAAGAAGAATAAGTAATAACTGCAAGAAGCACTTGGAGGATGAAACAGACGCCAACTGGACCCCATAAACCAGCGGTTACTGTTTACGCTCGACGACATCAAGCATGACAGATACGTTGAAATTCCAAAAGTCGTGTGGATCCAATTATGCGAATCCCTAGAAAACATCCGGGAGGGTTCGCAAGTCGAAAAGTAAAGAGGCTCGAGTATCGCAGAGTAGAAACCAGGCGTCCCCAGAATCCGTTCGGGGGCCCGGCCAATGTCGGACGAGTGCCCGCTCGTCAAGTCCTCGGTGCATGCTGATCCCACGATGATATCGCTCTCATAGACAGCATTCAATTAAGGTATGGTAGATTAGGAAAAATAAGGTAATCAAAAGGAATATAGGAAAGGAATACGCCGGATTACAAAATCTGCAAATATATACAATACATATAGTACAGAGCATAAATCCACTATACAGTGATCACAAATAAAATCAACAATGACCAACCAATTAAAATACACAAATAACGAGGACACATACAAGTGCCCCCGGACTCAGGAGCTCAATGGTACATTCACAGTCTGGCCTACTTTCTCCTCTCTCTCGACTAATTTTAAATGCGAGACATTGGCTTTACGAAGAGGACGGCCTGTATCTGGGCAACTTAATTCCACCGTAACAGGGGAAAGAAATCTAGAAATGAAATGGTCAAGGGTTGGGACCATCTAAACATCAACTTCCCCGATACTTGATTCGGAGCGGAGCTTTGCGGGAAGACTCTTACCCTAACTCTATCTCCCATCAGAAATATGTACGGTTGACGAATCACCAAGAATGAGAATACCATATCGATCTAGGTCGTCAACACGTGGCAAAACACCGCCAATAGGTTCTGGGTCGGCATCCTCCGAATATACAAGGTTAACCGGAAGGTTCTTACTTATGGGTTTCTCATCCCACTTCCAACTCTCTCCTGGCCTAAAGTGAAATCCATACGCCCTATCCCAAGGGAAAATCTCCATGCCAGACCTCACGATATAATCGTTTCCTAAGATTATAGGGACCTGTATATGTTCAATAAGTCTAAAAGGATGAGTCCAAGAATACTCGTTAATACGAAAATGGCACCGCACCAAGGTAGTAACAGGGACATCACTGCCATCTGCTAACTGGCATATTTCCTTGATCGACTGCTTACTCCGTATCTTCCTCATTTGAAGCAAAAATGGGACGTAGTCCGCTCTAATGATGGATGCAGCAGCACCCGTGTCCAAGATAGCGGGTATAATAGCCTCTCCAAATTTTACTGAGACCCAAGGCAAGACATGAGCCTGACAATGACGTGATCTTTTATTAACATTAAGAACCGAATTACGTGGTATTTCCTTTCGTTCGGGTTTACTAGAATCTTGAAAATCCTTATAAAGCGGGACTCGACACTGAGCTTGAATGTGTCCCGGCTTACCACACCGGAAACACGTAAGAGGCCTCTTTCGTATAAAATTTTCAGGCCGACTCACTGAATTCAACGGACGCGTACCTAAGAACTGTTCACGTGAACGAAGATGATACGGCAAAGATCTATCCCGTTGCCTCTCCGCTATCAAGGAATTATCTACACTTAGCCCCAACTCACGTAACTCTTCGATCGTGCGCGGCCTAGATTGAAACACGAAGTGTGATCTAATACACGGACTCATGTTTTGCAAAACTAATTCTATCAATTGTGGCTCAGTAGAATAATGGTTTAATATAACATTGGCCCTATATACAGAGTCGAGAAATTCCAAAAAATTCTCTTCCGGAAACTGAAATCGGCGCGACAAGTAATTCCTTACTAAGTCCTCTCGCAAACTCGAAGGAAGAAGTTCTAAAACAACTCGTTCATGTAGGATGGGCCATGTCCATTGAAATCGGATACCCCGTCCAAAAATCTCCAATAATAAACCACTAGTCCGCGGGATCAAACCCAATATGAACTCTCGATCCTCAACTAATCCCAAGGCATGGATACCTTTCCATTAAAAATCCCATCAATAACCTCGGGTTCTTGCCATCAGTCAACCGCAAATTTCTAACCAAATCCAAGTATACTTTCATATGGCACTGGTTTACATCAGAAGAAAATATTCTTCTCTCACCACCCAATGTTCCTTTCTCTATATCCAGTTGTGTCATGTTAACGGGATCAATTTGTTCTTCCCCACCCAATAAGAGAGTAGACGGACCTCGCCTTCCACCTGAATGTAAGCTCGTTTCTTTGGCTCAAAAGGCACTGAAGATTGTGAAGCTAATCCCTGCATAGCATATTTGTCTTTAAGTTCATCCTCAACTCGCAGGCGAATATTACTCATAGTCTCCGGGTCCAACGTCTTCAAATATTGGGAAAATCGAGACTGCAACTCCCGCTTCCTACCGTCCGTAGATATGCCAGCACGCTCCAGCTCCGAAATCAAGGTGGCCTTCGATAGGTCCCAACACCAACCAAATTTGAACACTCATACTTAAACAAAGAAATGTCAAATAAATCTCGAGTCAAAAGGAAATTATCAAAATTCAACAAATTCACACTATTATCAACAATCAATCCAATGCACCTCAAACGTGTGTTGCGAAAAAAATGCAAACGGTTGATCGAAAACAGCCACAAGAAATTTACAAATAACACTATATCAAATCCTAAGCAGCCAAAAAAAAAAAAAAAGAATCATATATAACCATTAATCACATAAACCATTTATAACCACAGTAAACCATTTATAACCACGCTCTACTACCATTTGAGGAGGTGGGATGTGTACGATCATCCACTCCTCCTCTACATTTCTTATAGTGGCTGTTGTTCGCCAGGTGGATAGTGCATTGGAAGATTAGATATGCGCAGTGGAAGACTTTTAGAAATAAATAGTGTGAATTTGTATAACAGATATAATTAACAATAATGGATAACAATATACATGAATGATAAATGAAATAACAAATAAGTATGAAATAAGCGAATGAAAATATCACAAGTTAATCTGAACAAGTACCACAGCGATATCTGAATCGTGAAATTTTAACTAGACTGGGCAAACATACTTATAGGTCATAATACAATCTAATATGCCCATCTCTCAATAATCAATAACTGACCCATTAATCATCTAGTCACTAAAACAGTCTCTGAATATATATCCAACTAGATATAAAGCTCAACACAAAAGCCCAGTCAGTACACTAACTCAATACATGGCCCATTCAATTACAGATACCATACAATCTGACTAACGAAACTCAACGTACACATAAACTCAATATAACACAAAGACTTTACCCAGTACGAAACGTCACATGACTGATCACTATATAAATTACCAATATGTCTTACATAAACTATGCAGATTGGACAAACAACAATCTCTGTACTTTACAACAAACAATGCCCGAGAGAGAGAGAGAGACAGAGAGAGAGATACGGTATATGATAAGTAACCGATGATAATTTCGAATCCCAATGATCGTTTGAATAGCAACGGAAAGTCATTCCACTCGATTCCTGAATAGCGGCGTGGGAACCAATAATCAAAATGGAGTAGGGAAGATACTAGAACAATTAAATGAGGCCCATACTATTCTAGTTCATTACAACGTCAAATAGGACGTAACCCAAAGATCGTAATCGCTACGCTATCACACAAACCGTCTTGGAACATCAAAACCTCACATGTCAAATCATATTTCGTCACGTAATCCCCAATACAATATAACCTCATATATATCACATTATATGTTACTCCACGTAATCACAATTACTTGACCCAAGACGTATCACCAGCGAGCGATTTTTCAAAATACGATCCAGTACAATCTCTCAAACACATACAACCAAAAATAAAAATATCACAACCCAAATTTACCTACTCCACTGATTACAAATCTGACACAAGTTGTAAGCAGGCTAAATCACAAGATATACATCTGAAACAAGGTTCCATATAATCCGTAAATACTCAAAAGAAATAAAATGGCACCCTATTCTCGAACAATCTATCACGATAAACTTAAGTTACCAAAATAGAATACAGTTCGAGCTCCACTTCGCGAGTGCACGTCAATTGCCTGAATGAAACTATCGATGCGGGCTGCTGCAACTCCTAAGTGATGTTATCTCTACCAACTTCAACTGCTGAGTGAAGGTATCTCTACGGCGTCCGAGCCCTGAGTGATGTTATCTGTACGGCGTCCGAGCCCTGAGTCAAGTAACATATGACTGCACGTAACCAAGTAAACTCGCTTTCCCCCTCTCCTCGTGAGACGTAATCAACCGGCCCATAGGATAATTTGGATAAGAAAATGAAAGGATTCGTAGCGCTATCTATAATATGACGTCTGAGAGCGCTCTGACGGACGAAGTGACGTACTAGGTAAACAACTACGATGTAGGGCACGGCTCAAGCATCATATCCTTTTTTAAATCTGTGGATAACAGGTGTACTGTGCCCTTATAACCACATTTTTTCCTCCAATATCTGTCTAATGCAAAAGATCTGATCAATAGTCGATCTATTACGTCTAAAACCACATTGATTATCCCCAGTAATTCCACTACATTTGGAGTTAATCTTCTCAATAGAATATTTGACAAAATTTTGTACGACGGTAAAAGTGATGCTCCATGTAAGTTACACAGTCTTTTCCCCCTATCCTTAAAGGTAGGTATAATTATGGACTTCTTTCATTGTTCTGGTACAATTTCCTTTTCCCAAATAGCAAGTATAAAAGTCACTATAAAAAGCGCTTCCATCCACTTGTATTAATTCTGCTGGAATTTGGTCGATACCTGGAGACTTGTACTTTTTCAGTTTTTCTATTGAAATTTATTACTTCAGAAAGTGTGAATTCGGGTATAAATGGCTCAGCTGTTTGTGTTTGAATATCGTCCTTATCATTTATGTTTGGCCTATGTACTTGTAGTATTTGCCCAAAATAGTTTTTCCATCTGTTCCGAATGGAATGAGAGTCTGCAAGCAAGTCACATTCTCATCCTTGTTCGTATATACCCTTGACTGATATCCTTTCTTAAATTCCCTTATGCCCCTATATAAATCTTGAATTTTTTTAGTCTTACTGTTTGTTTCTACTTCATTCAGTTCGAAGGCTGGCTGGCTCACTCGAAGGCTCACATGTAGACTGACTTCCGAAGACTCACTCAAGTTCACTGCACATCGAACTGAGGTCTACCTTGCACGCTGCTGTCTAAGACTTGAAGGCTAATTAACTCCCGTACGCTCACTCGCCCTTTTATTTATTAAATCACACGTTCTGGAATCTTAGATTCGCGTGGCTTTTCGAACCTTCGAGAGGGATACGCTTCTAGATATTCCTCCTGCTCTCTCCGCTCCGCGCCGTCCTGTAGTATTCCTTCCCCTCGCCCCGTACCGTATTACAGCGCCTACCGAAGCTCGAGTTTTGTTTCCCCGCGCCTTCCTTCTCTCTGGATGCGCGCACACGCTCCAAGGCGACCAGAACGTTCCAGACGGGTGCCACAGTATATATGTATAAGAGAATGTCAAAGACGCCCCCAAAAATTTTTAGGCTCTATCAGCAAGAACCACTGTAACTACTAGACTGTTGAGGTTATTAAGACTTTTGCATTCGACGGTCTCCTATGTAAAGAACGCACTATTGACGGAGTAATAATACTGTAATCAGGCTAGGATTTATGTGTAATAAAAATGGCTAAATATGTACAGTAGTGGCCTTATAGCTGATTTCAGAGCATTGTTCACTCCAGAGCGTCGGTGCATATTCCTTGGACCCGAAACCACCTGTGCAGTTGAACAACAGCCACACAGCTGGTTACTGTTTTCGTCTTCATTGAATGGCTCAGGTGCTTGGAGCGCGCCGCTATCATGCAATCGGTCGCAGGTTCGATTCCCGTAGCAAGAATTTTTTTAAAGTATACGATAGTAATATCCATTGTCACAGCTCGTATACCTAATTTCATTTTAGTAAAACAAAATGTGGATTATTATTTGGCCTAAAAATAAAGATTTATCTGGAGGATGCATCTAGTCATCGTCTAACAAAACAAAAAATGTATTTAAAAAACACTTCACAAAACATAAAAAAATAATGAAATAAAATAGGCTATTGAACTACTAATATTTTGTCCAGTAGCCTTCAGCGTCTCTGACAGCTTCTGCTCGCCTAGGCATGGAATCGACGAGCCTCCGAAAATAGTCAAGATCATGGGCGATGTCCTTCCAGGCGTCAAGAACATGTTCCCAGAGCTCGTCACGATTTCGAGGAGGTCTGCCTGCAATCAGTTTGCGCGTCCTTCCTTTTAGTCTGGCCCACGCATTTTCGATAACATTCATATTAGGTGAAAGGGGAGGCAGAGCAAACTCTTCGATCTCTGGCCTCTCCGAAAACCATCTCTGAACGCCCATCGATTTGTGTACTGCGTAATTATCCTGCAGGAACAATAATGGTCCATCTGGATAACGTTCACGGGCGGAAGGGTAAAACATGTGCTGCAAAATATGAATATACTGATCCGTGAGCAGAGTCCCATCTATCCGATGTAGCATTCCTGCTCCGTCTCAAGACATCCACCCCGAGAACTTGACGATAATGCGCCCCTGCTTTGGGTTTGGAGCTACATAAGCACGACTGTGCCGTCGGCCAGCATCGTGATAGAAAAGTACAGGTCCTCCATAACTAATCGAGATCTGGGATTCGTCGGTGAAGATGACTCTTCCCCAATCGACCCCATCTAGACTGTTAGCATACGCCAGGCGATCTATGGCTTGCTCCTCTGTAAGAGATTGTTTACGAGCAGCTCTATAGTTCTTATACCCGCAGCCTTAAGGCGATTGCCAACCGTCTTACGGCCTCCAGGGAATCGAGAGTCAGTTAGTAATTGCCTTGCAGACATAAAAGGATTACGCTCACGAATTCGGAGCAATGCCCTATCCTCTCTTCCTGTTGAAACACTCGGACGCCTATATCTACGGCGTCTTTCAACCGCCCCAGTTTCTAGGTATCGACGAGCCCACCTCTTCGCAGTAGCTTTTGCCATTCCTAGTCTATCTGCAGCCTGAGATATGGAATATCCGTCATCTAGCAGAGCTGTCAGTCTGATACGTGTTTCTCTAGCAGCGGCCATTTTGAGGAGAATCTGTTCATAGCATTCTGTATCGACTACAAATTTGTGATAAGGTGCAACATAATATAACGTGATTTAGTAGCGAGTTTCTCAATCCAGTGATACTTAAGTTAAATTAAGAGATGTAACGGAAACGTTTGTTTTCACAAGTAATGCAAATTACGTGACATTAGTTGTAAATTAAAGCTACTCGTAGGACGTAGTCTCCTTTTAAATCACTTGTTGTATGACAGATTCTCAAGGAACGTTGGTTCTCAAGTGATTCCGTAGCACAGTGACAGCATGATAGACTAGTAACTAAGACTTTCGTGGTTCGAATCCTGCCTGGGAAGGAAACTTTTTTTTGTTTCTTACTCAAATTTATTCCCGATATTTTTCGATTGCAGCGATATTTTACTACTTGATTAACTTATTATTCCCAGAACATGAATTTTACCATCTAATTTTCTAATGACTTTCGAAATGGGCTGCATCAGCAATCGAAACTACAATTTCAATAGATTACTCGCTATCTTGTGAATGCGGGCGTGGCATGCGCAGTGGCTCATTTCGTGGACTGATTATTCCGTCGGTCCGGTTTTTTTTGCCACTACTGTACATACGTATGGGCTAAATATTTTCAAAATATGGAATAAACTATGGACAAAAATTGATAAAAATGGTGCAAAATAATGTGAAGAATATCTGTTTTGTATCAAATTTTTATAGTTACAAAATATCTTTCAAACTTACAGAAATATCTAATCTTACAGACGATGACTTATGATTTGATGGTATTTTAACTGATTAACACTCCGAATGAAAAAAATATATAATCCACATTGAAGACTCACTCAAAGCTCATGCACGACTTTGATGATTCGTGAACTACTCGTATAGAACAGAACATGTTACAGCTGAAGTCTTAAAACTGAACATCCCTCTATCAGTGGTAAATGGACTTGATCAGGCGACAATCGTAGATTGATTGTTGCCAGTTACAATTGTCGCATTACTCGCAACGCACAGGAAAAACACTTGACTATTCTCGTTATGCAAAGTAAGAGTTTCACATTTAATAAACACGAATTTATTTTTAATTAATTTCATATTTTAAGGAGCCGGGCTCTCGTTCAGAGAGTCGGAATTTCAAATCTGCAGAATACCACGATCTAGCTTTGAAATTACTGATGCTAGTAAATTAAATTTTAACTGATTTTCTGAGAAGAATAACTTTTAAACCATAAAATATGAAACATATTTAAAATAAAATGTTAAGTTATGTTATGATATGTGAGTTTTCCTAAAAAAAGTAAAAATATTTACTACTCGAAAATATGGATAAATATGGAAAATAAGATATATTTTAAATCCTTCCAAATATCCTAATTTGTAAACAAATGACAAAATTTTAACTGTTGGTAATGATAAAACAAAATAATATGCAATTCTATAGACGTCACAGCTCTAGTAACAATGTGTTTTGTCGAGGGTTTTATTATGATACAGTTATGGATGTGTTGTCGCCTGTAACGATATATTTTTTTGTTAGAAAGTATTAAAATAAAACATTTTAACAGCGTATGGTCCCGTGAAAAATGAACTAATATGAGAAGATTAATTAAAAGTAACACTACTAATAGGTCAACAATAAGCTTTGGACTTGCGCACTTGCTCGTTCACGTCAGGTTTGGGTACGGCGTCGGTGAACAAGTGTTAGGAAGTCCGCAGTATAGTATAAGTTGGACATAGTAATGAGCGTTTCTCTCGTAAGTTGGTAAGTAAAAATAAAATTCGAACTCTTCTATGTTACGCAAGGAGATGCTGGAACTGTCTGCCTTCATTTTCCATACATTTGTGGCATCTGCTTATGACATTATCCATTACACTATGCAGCTCCCTCTGAGAAATGTGTATTGACATACCACGTGACTGGAACCATGGTCCGAAAACAAAATAAGATTAAAAAGACAAAGCGTACAAGACAAATCCACACATTTTAGATAAATTGAAACATATCATTCGTGAATAAATGTGAAAGATGCTTAAGTGTCTTTTTTTGGGGAGGTGGAATTTTCCAGAGAATGTCTAATGTGATGTCTTCTGTAAGCATAGTGCTTTTCGGAATATGTATGATAAGACTTTCTCGTGTTAAATTCTAACGTACCTTGTTTACATGTTTCGACCTATTATGGATCATCCTTAGAACTGGTCGTTAAAAGCTGTGTAATCAAGATGCATAGTGCGTTGCTTTCTGGGCTTCTTAATTTGAACATTTCTTGTTTCACGGAATTTATTTACCAATCTATGAATCGTAGATCGACCTGAAGCTTCAAAGCCTGGCTATCTCCCTACAACCCGAGCCTATTCCGTACTCATGTACGAATGACACATACATAAACATTCTCAGTGGAATAGAATACGAATTCAGTCGTATTAGCTTAATTAAAACTCACACAGATACTATGGCTAACTTTAAATGACATATTGAATGGTCGTTAAGCCGATGTGAAAGTGTATAAGTTACGTTATATACATCGTATATGATAAACTTGGACGGCTGTAACATGACCTATATACCATGAATAACGTATCCTAAAGAACGAGTGTTTTTTCCTGCGAAATTAAAACAGACTGACGTGAAGTGGCCTTCAGCCAGAGGACTTCACAATCAGCCGTATGACAGCCCTATCGGCTTGACTTGCCGCGGACGGACAAGCCGAGCGCGCGAGTCCATGGTTATGGTTCATCCAGTATTAAAAAAAAACAGTTTTATTGTTCAAAGAGTTAAACAAGACAAGATCTATATTCAGCAACGGCTGTATCAAATTACTCATTTCCCAGTTACACCATTAATAAGAAACATTAATGCCGGACTAAATGATTCCGCTTTAGCAGCGCGGTCCGAAAGTTCGTGGTTTTGTATCCCTCCTCGGACATGGATGTCCCTTGTTAATTTTCTGTCATTTGTCTGAGTGAAGCCCTCTACGCTTTACTGACCCGAGGCTAGGAGAGGCCCATACATGTGTCGACATCTAGTGTATGTGTCTAGAGAATTATTATTTAGTACGTATCGTAGGCATTGTTATTTAATATGTATTGTAGAAGATGTTAAACAACCAATAAAAAAGTGAAAAAAAGGAGCATTAATAACAATAGACTGCTGCAGTTGTTACAATATTATTTCATATCGGGATCGAACTCGGGTTCTTGGTTCTACATGCCAAGCGCTCTAACCATTGAGCTACGCCGAAGTTCAATCCACAGCACCGGATCGAATCCCCCTCCTCTGGTGTTTTTCCCTTTGTGGCCTTACTCCAAGTTCGACATGTATTGAGTCAATTGCCATTATACAAGGAACTCACTCAATTGAGTGACTTGGTAGCCGGTGGCCGGTTATGTGGATTGAAGTTCGACGTAGCTCAATGGTTAGAGGGCTTGTACGTAGAACCAAGGACTCGGGTTCGAATCCCCGGTGCCGGAGCGAATTTGACTCCTCTAATTACAATTTAATCAGGAATTTGCAAAAGGGACCAAGTCCGAAAAAGTAAATTTTAAGAAAACAACATAAAACCTTTTTGTATGGATTTGGATGTATAACAGTCCAAACATGTTGATACACAATTTAAATGTGTTCATTCTATAGAACTTGGTTGCTTTTAATGCTGAAATCCAAGAAGAGTGTATGGAGAGCCGGAAACGGATATAAACTCAATTTGCAAAAAATATGGACAGATACATTCTGTAGGACCAAAAATTAATCTTTACGTAGATTCTTCGCCCAACAGTGCATATATATATATATATATATATATATACTGTGGAATCCCGACCACCAAGTCACTCAATTGAGTGCGCTCCTTGTATAATGGCAGTTGACTCAATATATGTCGAACTTGGAGTAAGGTCACAAAGGGAAAAACACTAGAGGGGGATTCAATACGGTACTGTGGATTGAACTTCGGCGTAGCTCAGTGGTTATAGCGCTTGGTACGTAGAACCAAGAACCTGGATTCGATCCCCGGCGCCGGAGTGAATTTTTCTCCTCTAATTACAACTAGACACAAAGCTAGACATAGACAGCGTTCAGAGAGCAGTAGTATTGTCAAGGCCTTCTAGAATTTTTCAATTTACCATAATCGCTATGACTAAACAGTCCGTTCATTAACAAAATAGTAACAGACATTGGTATAACGCAATATATTTAACGTTCTAGATGTATAAATAAGCAAATAGCCTAATTTGCTGACAAGCATGTAGCAGGAATTTAGACTGACCTACTGTACTCACTGAAAAATACCGATTCAGCTATTGCAGTGTGCTGGGTACATATCAACAACTGCTAACCTGGATGCAGTATGATGACACGGAATAATAATTATTAGTTAACATGCATAAGTGAACCTATCACTAAACATAAATACGAAAGTTATAGAATAAATTTAGATGTAGAAATTTTTTTTTAAATGTTTATGTTAGTAAATTGTGAAAAGGAGCAGATAAATAAGTTTTAAAGTTTTAATCGTTATCACGATTGGTTTAAACATGCACTAAAACCAGACGGAAGTGCAAGTTTGAACTAATAAATTATTGTGATTTGCGATAAATTAATTAGTTTAGGAAATTGTATATTTATTATGTAGACTATAACTACTTTTGTATATAGATCATTTTTTTAATTATTAAGTTTGTACGTTTGTGAACTAATATCAATAAACCTATCATCATTATATTTAACGTTCTGGCAGCCTAACATTAGTGTTGGCTATGATATACATGTTTAAAGTGATTGTCTTGCTCCTAAGTTATCTACAGTTCTCGTTTCGCAAATATTCCTACTTATAAAATAAAATAAAAGTTCTATCATAAATAACTATTATCTTTCATTTGAATTATTTCCCCACAGTTTCGTCTGGAAACTAGAACGCGGTGCAATAATGCGGGGGAGTTCATTAAAACACGTACAAGTATATCTCCCGCCCTGATAGCCGCAGACTCATTGCGCCAGAACGGGGAATAACTCCCGTTTCATCTTCATTAGTCGGGAGTCATTTGAATTTGCAATAAATCACAATGACAAAAATGATTTGTTTAGTTTGAAGAACTGCGCGGGTAAGTTTCATTTCACTGGTTAATAACAACACATGACGTAGTGTTGTGATGAAACTATCTAATGAGAAACGCGAGGAAAAAATAAAGATCCCAGACATTGTATAGGAAGCTCTTTTTATTATTTATTTCTTGAGCTTCGTCTAATATACTGCATGAGGAGGAATGGAATTTAACGTAGACGTGGCACAAAAACATCGCTGATGGCATTCAGATTATTTTGCTAGGAAAATGAAGATCCAGTCAGTGTAATGAAACCCATGTAAGTACAAGAGGTTCAACAAATATATACACTATAGAACGTCGTAGGTAAGGAGTAAACTTTGGACTCTCAAAATTGTTTCAGAATTATTTTCAAAACTATTTTGAAAGCTCAAAAACAAATGAACTAGTCGTTTGATAAAATTTACTTGTCAAAAAACGGATGTAACCTTTGGATGTAGATATATGCTTCCTTCATTTTCTTCTTCTTGAGGCGCTACAACATTATGTAGAAGTTTTGGCCATTCTTTGGATCGACAGTAGAATCTCTGACACGATGTAGATGTATTGCAGAAACGTCACAGGACATATACAAGACAAGCTGTAGTTATAAATGCATCTGTTCAGTTTTTGAAACTGTATTTAAATGTTGAAAAAAAAAACACAATTACTAAATAAATCCGAGATGATCACCAAAAGAATTAACTATTTTAAAAAGTTTTCTTAGAGGTGTGTTCCGGAACAAATGAGCCTTAGATAGATAGATGGATGGATGGGTGAGTGGATAGGTGAATGGACTTATTCGTTCCATAATATGCTTACAGTTTCTTTACAGCTATAATAAGGAACATGTTCAGTTCTTATATTTGATATATAAAAATGTATACATGATTAGTTATCGTACAATAATACATGAAACACTCGTAAAATACAGAAGTTTATTACATTTATATTTGTTACATATGTAGGTTTTATAGCCATGCACGCACACACGCGTAGTAGTGGTTGCCATTTGAAGAGTACAGTGGAAAAAAGATTAATGTGATGAGAGTGAGATAATGATCTAATTTAGTATATTACTGCAATATTTATTGTTGTTCGTATTGAAAATTAAGGAAAGCATGACCGTCCGTAATGATAATTCTCCTTTTTACCAGATTTGATAAGAATAATATTGAAGTTTATAATAATCTATTGAATTAGATACTGACATCACCCTTAACAGCACTATGACATTAATCTCTTTTCCCGTTTACTCTTCATTTAATAATGTATGGAATACATACAGAGGATTATTATATTCATATTTCCACAGTACTGTGAAATATCAAGATTTCATCTAAAGAATAGAAGATGTGAGAAATAAGTAATTATTTTAGTTCGGCTTTAAGTGATAAAGTGTTTTGGTTATGATTTTTAGCGCCCTCAGTAGGACTGCTGCATTTTTTTTGCCATATAATGTAGGACTCCATTTTAATATCACGGTAAATTTGGTTATGATTGATGTAAATCTTTCTTTCCACGGGTGTTTATATTATTAGGCCTACGTATAGCTGAATTAGTTGGAAAATTTTCTTTATTACATAAAAGGAAGTTTACTGAAGGATATATGCACTGATTTGTTAAGGTTAGAATTTCTAATATGGGTTTTTTTATTTAATATGATTTTTCCATTTTAATGTGTTATCAATATGTAAACCAAGAAATTTTGTTGATTTTCCAGAAGGGGTATATTATTGATGAGTGTGTTTAATGTTTGGGAGATTAAATTTGAACTGATTTTAAATTGAATTATGTTTGTGTCATTAATGTTTAATGCTAGTTTATTGGTTGTGTACCAGGCATAAATTTGAAGAATTATTTCCGTTTTGTATTTGAATGAATCAAACTTGTGGTCTGTACGAAACTTGTGTCATCCGCAAATTGTATAGGACAACCTGTTTCTTTCATAAAGGAGTCAAGATCATTTATGAAAATTAAAGAAAAAAGCTGTAATATACAGGTTGTCCCGCATTGGGATGTCCATAGCTTACCTATGTGTTTCTGGGATAGATTGAAAAAGTTATTGAATGCGTTGATTTCGGGATTCTATTTTTTGTTTTGGTGATATGTTTGAAACCGTTTGTATATTATGCTTTTAATTCTATAATATTCTAATTTCGTCAGTATAATTTTATGGTTAATACAATCGAAAGCTTTGGAGAGATCACAAAATATCCCTCCTAGTTGATACGATATTTTATTTCTGCAGCTCTTATTCAATTATGGGTCGTCACGACATCTCTGTATTCGTGCTCCCCATCACCTTCTAATTACAATATCATATACAAACTTTCATCAACGTGTGCAGTCATCTTATTTTCCTTTACTATCTCTATTATTATAATACATACCCTCAATTTGCTCTCTAACCTCTCACCTTGAAAATAACAAGATCATTCACAAATAACTTCTTTTTTTATTGTATTTAGTCGTTATGTGTCTAGTATTTGTTTTATTATTTCTGATAAAGTTTATTTATATTCTCCTTGTCAACTTATCTGTTTTTCGACAATTTTAGTCTGACCAACTATTTTGTCTTGTGCTCCTACAGCTTATCGTTTTTTAAATGTTTTCAGTCGTTCACTGACCTTAGTTAAAGTGCGCAAATAACCATAGCTGTTGACGCGCCCTTCTAGAGATTAGTATTACTATATCTATACGATTTTTCTCCATCGCATCGGTGCCGTAAGAGACGACGGATTTGTCCTCAAATACTTTATGTCCCAACAGAAGATAAGAAGTTCAATATGAATGATTCCTTGATATCAAAACTTAAATATTCGTACACGAGTAACTTGTACAGTAGTGGCAAAAAAAAAACCAGACCGACCCTTGTAACTGATTTCAGAGCCTTGTTCACGCCAGACCACGATAGACTAGTAACTAAGACTTTCGTGGTTCGAATCCTGCCTGGGAAGGAAACTTTTTTTTTGTTCCTTATTCAAATTTATTCCCAATATTTTTCGATTTCTGGTAAAATTCATGTTCTGGGAATAATAAGTTAATTAAGTAGTAAAATATCGCTGCAATCGAAAAGTATTGGGAATAATATTGCAAAAGGTGATGTATTCATAAGCAGATGATAACTACCTCTGTACTTTTGGAAGAGACGATGAATTTACACGAGCTCTCAGTCAATCACATTTTATATTTCGAATTTTTTATACGAAATTCTTAAGTCAAACATGGCCTGTGTCTTTTGCGGTTTGTAATAATTTCGTAAATATTGTCCTGAATTTCTGCCCGCCTTTCCGGATCGCATAATTCAGTTTTAACGAAACTCCATATTATAGCTGAAATTGGAAGCTTTTTCATTTTTGTACCGTTGAGTTGAAATGATTAAAAGTCACAAAAACAATAAAGTTATACATATATCGTAACTGTTATAAAATTTAATCTCAGTACGCTTTATGAAGTTCTTTCAACATGAATTAATGCAACATAACATTTCATAAGGAGAGTGATTAAGTCAAACACATTTATGAAACTAAACAATGGCTTATAGTCGAAGATTAAAACATTTGAGTACCGGTATATTGGAATTGAGCTTCACGGATAAATGCAATAATACTCTAAAAAAAACCACTGCTTTCTGGAAGTACAGACATAATTTTTACACAAAAAAAAGAATAATTACAATTAAATTAACTTTATGGTAAGGGGGAGAGATAACAAAAAGTTATAGCTGTCCTTTCTAAGGGTTACCATGAAGATATTCATACAGTCTACTGATCAATCCAAACAAGAAAATACAGTCTGATCCGTTTGAGTATGGATAATATTAATTTATTATTATAAAACTATTATGATAGTAGGAAAAATTTCTTGCTTGTTATATTATGATTAAAAGGTTGGAGTTTCCATATATGACAATGAACAATACATAATCTGAAAGAACAAATGAAAATCGTAGATGATTAAAATGGCTACTACAAATCAACAGCGGGCACAATGTGTTCTTTTGTATGTTAAATTTGAGAGTGTTAAAAGAGTGCAAAGGGAATTTCGACGTGAGTATGGTGTGCGTAATGTACAGCTGTCAAAAGAAAAGGTGGCCGCTGTCCTGAAACAAAGTTCCCTTCGGGTATCTTCGCTACAATTCGGAGACAGGCGATGTTACATGTTGTTGGACCACGTTGCCTGATATCTACAGTTATAATTGAAGTATTCTGTGTGTCATTCGATAGCGTAATGGTACGTTCAGGCCTCTTATTCATGAGGTCCTGCGTTCGACTACAACCTCGTGCTTTTTATGTCCTTTTTTGTTCTGTTTTTGAGAGAGACAAACTATACATAATGGCTCCTTTCTCTTTTACGATTATTTTAGTAATTAACATCAGGTTCATTAATATATTATGCCATGACTTTATCATTATGATATTGTGGCTGCAAATGGAAAGAAAAAAAGATTTTATTCTCAATAAAAATATCTTTCGTGGCATAAACAAAACAAATTTACTGGCGTCGGCCTTAAAACATTGAAACAATTAAGCGTTCAAAAAACAAAACAAAAAGCCACAATTCAATATTTAGTCTATCTTCCTCTTATCTTGATCATCTTGCAGTCGAGTGGGCATGGAATTGACTAGTCTTTGCAAATAGCGACTGTTCTTAGACACGATATTCCAGGCATTCTGAACATACATACATAAGTGTTCTGCCCATGGGCAGGTCTTTCATTGCAAAAATAGCAATCTCCAATCTTTTCTATTTTCTGCCTTCCTCTTAGTCTTAGCATATGATCCACATATCCTAATGTCGTCTATTATTCTTTTCAACCAGAGACTCAACCAATTCCTTTTTCTGTTTCTAATCAGTTTCAGCATCATTCTTTCTTCACTCACTTTTTCAAACACAATTTTATTTCTTATTCTATCTGTCCACTTCACATGCACCGTTCTTCTCCACATCCACATTTCAAATGCTTCAATTCGTTTCTCTTCATTTCGTCGTAACGTCCACGTTCCTTCCCCATACAATGCCACACTCCACACAAAGCACTTCACTAGTCTCTTCCTTAGTTCTTTTTCCAGAGGTCCGCAGAAGATCCTCCTCCTCCTCCTCCTCCTCCTCCTTCCTTCTTCTTCTTCTTCTTCTTCTTCTTCTTCTTCTATTAAAAGCTTCCTTTGTTCATGTTTGCAGTTTTTCTTGGGAAGGATAGGCCTAAATACGGTAACATCCCGTTGCTTTCCGCACACCACTATCTCTTTCGCATCTTATTAAATTCTAGGGGGCCCAAGTGTGGAGATGAGGAGAGTGGATTTCACTAATTGGGCCCTCCGGACTTCACCGAAAGTCACGGCAAGGGTTAAATATTAATTCTATCAGGATGTTTGACCCGATCAGAGACCGGGAAATCTCAATTAGCCTTTGCCCCCCGCATCTTGGACTAGCTTCTACGAATCATCAGAAAATCTTAGAGTGTGATTGGGCCAATTTGTTCACTCCAGAGCACGATAGACTGGTAACTAAGACTTCCGTGGTTCGAATCCTGCCTGGGAAGGAAACTTTTTTTTTTCCTTATTCAAATTTATTCCCAATACTTTTCGATTGCAGCGATATTTTACTACTTAATTAACTTATTATTCCCAGAACATGAATTTTACCAGACATTGTGTTTTCACAAAAACCTAGAAACATTGATGATCTGAGAGTAAAAATTATTCAAGCTTTTAACAAATCACCCCTCTTATGTTATAACGGACATGGGCTGAATTGTATCATCGTTATGAGTTGTGCAGGGTGCGCAGTGGGGGTCATGTTGAACTCTGAGAAATCTCCCATCTCTCAGTGTTGTATGCACAAAGTTTCAACAAATAAAGTTTAGTAGTAAATATTTTACGGCGTTTTTTGTTTTATCCATACCCAAACGGATCACCATGTATTTTAATTCATAAATGCTAATTATAAAATTTTAGTGCATCAGTATAATAAGTGTTTTGTTTATGTAATTTTGAGTGGGCACCTATCACTTTCAAGAAGCTATTAGATTTTAATTTTTGAGAATGTAAATGATTGTGTACTATAGCTAAAGATTCTCTTAAGATTTGTAGTCCGATGTCCTCGAGATGGTAACTGTGTAGCTCGAAACGGTTGAAGAGATCACTAAAAATTTAATGCAGATTAACGAATGTGATAGGAAGATTGCTTATGAGAAAATTAATGTTCATAATAATGATATGCCTTTTTATGAAATTAAAAATTAGAAAATACTGTCGGGATGCAAGTCAACGTTTTGCAATAGGCCAATGCTTCAATGATGAAACCATTAAATTATCTGCTTGTATTTTCATTACACGAAATAAAATGCTAAAATTTATGTAGTATTTAATATGCAATATATATTAACATATGTATTCGAACTGCATTTATTTATTAATTTTTATTGCATTTTTAATGGAAAGTGGCCACTTTATATTCATTATATTATTACACTCCATAAATGTGTATTTTCAATATTGCTGACGACATGATATATAATAGTGTTAATTTGCGTTTCTGCAGATTATCGTAATTCCTTTGTAAAGTAGATCGAGTGATAAAATAAATTATAACCATTTTCTTATTAACTTTCAGGGTGTAACTTTTGAAGACATCACGTGTCGTTATCGACAGGAATGATTCATCGTCATGTGACCATGGTAAGAACATAAAATTCAATTCATTATTGTTATCCTATTGTGTACAGTCTACTTCGATTTACTTAAATAATATTTTGACGTTAAAAAGCAGGATATTGTGGTAGATTTTCATGAAATGCGTAACTTTTTTTTATCCCAGCGATTTAAGCATTGGCTATACAGGGTGTTAAAAAATATCCAATATTGTAAGAGGTGATAGTATGCATCAAAACAAGAAAATAATGTCTAATAAACATGGGTCCTACAACACATACTTTCTGAGATTTGAACACTTATTCATAGGAGGTGCTCAATGTGACGTCCATTTATGGCAATGCATTTTTCTACCCTAAATACAGCAGGCTACCAGGTAATCATACCGTAGTTGACACCCTGGCATGGAATAGTGATACGTCGTAAGGAATACTGAAAACAAAAGTTTGGTTGTGGATATGAGCGGGATTCAGCAGAGATAGTGTTGTGAATTTTCATTGTCAGCATGTGTGGGCTGATGAAAATTCCCATGCACTTGAAGAAACAAGGCATCAGCACCGATTCTCAATCAGAGTATGGGTAGGCATTCTTGGCGATAGATTAAGGACCATACGTGCTACCACAGAGATTAACTGGGGCTCGTTATCAGGATTTTCTAATTAATGTATTGCCTACCTTGCTGGAGTATGTGCCATGTGAGCAAAGACTACAGATGTGGTTCATGCATGATGGCACACCAGCACATTTTTTCCGCAATGAGCGTGAACATCTGACACTGACATTTCAGGACCGCTGGGTTGATTGGGGAGGCCCACACCTTGGACTGCGCGGTCCTCAAATCTAAATCCCCTAGACCTTTGGTTATCAAGAACAATCAGATCAATTTCAAAGAGTGCGTGATTCCTTACGCCGAAGGACAGAGGAATGCATTGCCATGAATGGACGTCACATTGAGCACCTCCTATGAACAAGTGTTCAGATCTCAGAAAGTACGTGTTGTAGGACCCATGTTTATTATACACTTTTTTCTTGTTTTGATCATACTAGCACCTCCTAAAATATTGGATACTTTTTTCTTAACACCCTGTATAACAAAAAATAGCCTAAATAAAACATTCTTAAAAATGACGGTCGGGTTTATGAGACAACTGCGTTTGCTGGAAAGCCTACCAATCTCACTAACATAAAATCCCATTTTAATTTTTGGTTCTGAAGCCTGAGCATTAAAAAGAAAGATAAAATATACGATTAGAAGCTCAAGAAATGAAATTATTAATATAGTTAACAGGATTCTGTAGAATAGATCATGTTAGAAATGAAAGTATTGAAGAAGCATGCTTGGGGAGACCAATAGTCTGTTGTATAGGACATACAAAAATACAGGTCACAGTTGAAAAGCATAAATAACTTTTTTTAGTTATATTACAATGAGAATGTCCACTAAGAAGCGCCATTATAGGCGTACCCAATGGTGTTTTCTAAACTCCGAATACCCTCTATAGCATTTGTGAAGAATACCTAACAGGATATGAGTCTGATATAATTAATTAATTTAATTTCATTCTTTCCACTCATTTCATTTCATTTCATTCATTCCAATATTGTACATATAGGACTATGTTACCTAATGTGTGTTTGTACGTGTGTAGATGTATATGTGTGGATGCGTATATGTATACACAGTGTATAAGGCCTATGTGCTTGATCATATGCAACATATATTATGATATTGGAGTTATTGACGTTATTAACTAAATGGTTTACGCGTATGAATTGTAAGTGTTGAGATACTAAAGTTGTATAAATAAAATCATACATACGTATTTATTTTTTGCTGTAATGTATCCTATTCTTCATTGTTTAATCTCGTGAATGCAGGTGTGGTTCTAAGAATAGCCTATAGTTTTAATAACATCTGGTTTTTAGGTAATTCCTTTTCTTTACAATAGAAACTTCGTTGTCAGACATAAGAATTATTTTGGAAATAGTATAATAAAATGTTTGTCTGGCTTTCAGTTTTAAAGATTGCTATTAATTGTTTTATTGTATCGTTTCACATTATAGACTACGTGAATAATTAACGCATATTGTAATAAAACATACAGTATACAAGAAATACCGGGAAAGAAGCTTATCTGAGCAGAAAGAAGCTTATCTAAGCAGACTCATCTGAGTGATGTAGACCGACAGGACCGAACCCCGGTCACGCCTGTTGATATCTGACAGCCAACAAACAACATCGCAACGGCCGTCAACCCCGCGAACCGCGGACAAGCGCCAACAAGGCCACATCAGATGCACTTAGGTAAATAACCCAAGGATAGGTGAACGATTGCACAGAGTCTGTAAGGGGTGGAAACCACCTGAGTTCGATGTTCATGTACAGGTTAAATTTAGAAGTCGTAGCCAAAGGAAACGTTGTGCATATCATAATTACGTGCAATGATGAACATAATGATGATGATAATATAATATAATATAATATAATATAATATAATATAATATAATATAATATAATATAATATAATATAATATAATATAATATATAAATCAATGTGTGTGTGCGTGTATGTGTGTTTTTTTTCTATACAAATCTACAGGAATTGACCGATATTTGCCAAAATACTCATAATCAGGAGAAGAACATAGGCTACATTAAAATTGGACAGATGGACGTTAAATTATTGAAAACAATAAAAATTAGGAAAAAATGCGATCAAGCAGGCATGTTATAATATAAGTTGTACGTCATCCAATCACGAATCAGAAATGCGGTGACGCGCATCTTCCTCCGTTGTAAATACGGCCATATTGATACTGAAATATTAAATAGAATAACATTAAATTAAAATTGCGTAAATGAGGGATGATCTCTTGATTGAATGTGTCAAACATGAAAGTATTCGTAACACGTAAATTCAACGGATTTACTACATAGCTCTCTGTAGCATAGTGGTACTGTCATGTTTGGTCTTTGGTGTAGGGGACCTGGATTCGAACCTTAAGTCAACTGATTGCTTTATTATTTTGATAATTTATTTACATTATTTTAAATACGTTATTTTATTTTAACCCGATATAAAGGGGGTTTTGCTACATAAATAATATATCCATAGTATTTTATTTATGCTGTCTCAAACAAAGTTACCATACAATTTATGTAAATGCACGTACGTAAACTCACTGAAAATAACAGTGTGTTAACTATAAAATATACTGTAAGCTTATGTCTTTCAAAATATTGTTATGTCCGAATATGTGTTATTGCTAAATTATATCTGTATTATCATGTCGTGAATGTGCAGTAGTATGTATGTTAAGCCTACTGGAAAGAACAATCTGTTAATTTTTAAAATACGCTTCTTTCAAAATATTATTCTTCAAGTCCAAAACTGTTTTATTGCGAGATTATACTGTATTCTGTACATAAAATAAAAATGACATAATTAATATACAATATTATGTACGAGTATTTGTAAGACGTCATTTTTCAAGTCATATGTAAGAAACCGGGTATGACATAAGCGGGCGTAAAGCGGACAGGGGCTACAAAATTCTCCAATCCTATTATGTATTTTTTTATTTATATATATTGATTCTTTAATACTACCGGTAAAGAGGTAAATCTTAACTCACCATGATACCCCAAGGGATTCAGACTGGGAACAAGAGTTTTCCCTATTTATCGCCAACTGTCTTTAAACGTCAAGACAGGAAATTACATTAAATTTGTTTCAGCACAGCTTTAGATCAATGTAGAACATTGCGTCTATGCTAAACGGATGTAAAGGGACAGAGGGGATGTTTTTGTTTAGCTAAACTGCAAGACAAAAACAGTAAGGCACATGATGAGAATCATCTTTTCTTTTTGGTGCCTGATCTTCAACTGTTTTAAATTGTGTTAATCTTGGCAGGCGTTTTGGCTATAAGAAGGTCATTGATTCATGTAAGTGACGCTATGTGAAGATTCATCTTCAGGGACGAGGGAAGCTTAGTAAAGACAGTAATTCGTTTTGGTTTTCTATAGTTGAGTTGCTGAGCCTCCTTAAGTCAGAAGCAAAAAGGAAAACTCGGCAACTCCGGGTGCTTTTAGCTAGTATAATATAATAATGATAATGACAATGATAGTTATGGACTTCAAGAATACCTAGTTTAATAAAATTTAGATCGAGTCCTAGATCCTAAGATGTTCCTGACATATCTGTGTTAAGAAAGCTCTATATTACTAATGGGCAGCAGTGATGATGATAGAAAATAATAAGAATAATAAGTGAAGTAAATCTAGCTTTCAGGAATAGCTAGCGCCCCGTGAATAATTTCAAGGAAAAAATTGTTCAAATCATCTTCGCGGGGAGCTATACCTGAAAGCTAGATTTGCATAATACAAGTCACTGCTCGTTAACAGAAAAACCACAATTCAAGTCAAGTAAAAAACATGGATGCTTATTATAACTTGGTCTATTTTACTGTATTATCTAGAATAATGTATCTTGTATTAAAATTTCTGTTTGACAAAATTGAATTCTTCAAAATATGTGCACCGATTACTCGAAGCAAATTAATGTGGAGTTAATCGTAGGGTTAGAACTGGAAACGGCATAAGTATTGTATATTGAGTGTTGCAAACTTAGGGTGCAACTTCTTCTCAGATTAATAATATTTCATTTTGACTGTTTGTCTTAGCAGCCTTCAGGGAAATTACTTTAAGCAAATTTCTGTGAAGAAATTATCAGTATGTATGGACTAAGTTGTACGTTTGAACTCCAGGCTTGTTTTGTTCATATATGGTACATTTTTTCTTTCCACCCGAATACTTCAAAAGAGAGTCGGGAGATAAAATTTGAACTGTAACCAAGCATATTTTTTTATGAAATATTCATTTAGCTTTGAGATTATACGAAATAACGAAAATAAGTAATCTGGAAATAATTGATAGTATAAATTGATTTTTTTTTTTGGCAATTTTACGTAAAATGCGGTTTTATTAAGACATGAATATTCACCATTGCTTCCTTTCAAACATCGTACTCATCATTCTGGCACATTTTGGACGTGGTGACTTGTGTCTTCTGTCGGGTTTTTGGAGGTCTCCCAAAAGACTTATTACCCCTTGGGTGATAATTCAGGAGCTGTTTGAGGTAGACGTGTTGTATGCATACTTAAGGCGGGTATCAGTTTTCTCTATGTTAATCCGTACGAAATAATTATAATTCTGTGTTACAGGCTATCTGCATTTTTTTAAATGTAATTTTATGTATCTAGCAGTTTCTAAATTTTTCATTTCACTGGCTATGCTTTTTATGTCGTACTATCATATGGTTCAGATTTAGCGTCCATAAAAGAACATTCGCCTTGCCAAGAAATTTCAGATCTTGATTCTTGTAGACTTACATTTTGGGGTTATGAAACTCGTAGGGACTTAATAATTCCCATTGCTCTGTTGTAATTTACAGTTTCGCTCCTAAATCAATTTCCTTTTCATGAAAATTAAAACATTCTAATATTAATCTGTGGCTTGGAGCAACAAACACATGTTAAAAAAGTAACTTTGTGGGAAATCCCTTCCGAAGTTTTGCACCAACATTTAAACACTTATAACTTCCAAACGACTCCAAATTTTTGTTTAATTTTTTTTTCTTGGTTAGATATGAATTCTTTGGGAGTGTATACTTAAATTTTCTTTTATGTCAGTGTTTTAGAAATACGAAATTTTATTTATGTTGGTTGTTGTAGCACTGAAGACATTTTGAGAATTTCTGATTATGGTTGTGATACGAACTCATTCAGTTATTCATTTTACTACATTTTAAGGAAATAAATAGATATTAATAAAAATATTTACCACTAGATAATGGGTATTTTACAAAATTTTCAATATTTTCAATAGCGCAATCTTTTAAGCCTTATGACACATGCTAAATGAAAATGTATACATTAAAAGTGGTGCTTATTGGTTATAAGTACATGTTCTCATATACTGTTTTTAGCTAATTAAACTTGTTAAGGAAACAAATAAATTAAGTTCGACTTTAAACCTTAAAAAAAAAACAAGTCGTTTGAGTAGATAGTGGAAGCGGTTTTTTGTGAAGTAGAGGTGACATTGTTGATGAACTTGATCAAGACAATTATTTAGCCTATACTGCAGCAATTTAATTTTCACTTAAGATATATTGGCTTTCTTATTATTAAAACATAGTATTCTTTTAATAATAACGAATTGAAGTCTATTATATATTTTGTTCTAATTCCATTACTGTAAGTTCTGGGATTACTCTGATGAGATTGGTTGAATCTCTTGAAGCTCAACCAGAGCTGCTGACTTCTTTGCATTTTCAATGGTAGCGTGAATAGCGTCAGTCTCCATATGAGTACTATGTCATGGCTCTAGGAACTTGTAATTAATAATTTTTATTTGTTTTCCTGCTTCCTGTAACTGAGGAGGATTGTGTACCACCATTACAGCCACTAAAATGTTCCCGTTTTGTCCAGTAGAAGAATCACTGAAGATATTTACCTCTTCAGTTCCATAAGGCAATGAATCTGAGTGTTTTCTGACACAATACGCAGTTTTCTGCCCTTCTCGTCTTTACTATCCCATCCCAGAGGCAACATGTTGCGTAATTGTTAAATTTAAGATTCAGATGCCTTTTATAGAAAGCAATGCCACTCATAAGCAGAGGAGTTGGTAGGCATTTTTCTAAATCAAACCTCAAGAGGGCTATCTTGGGATTTTGTTTGGCTTTCTCTTTGTCCATCCTATTTCCTTCATATAACTTTCAAATACAAATATTCATTTCGATCTTTTTCTGTAACAAATTTTTCTTCATTTTATTGATGTACTTTAAGCACTTCAAATCTATCGTATTTTCCATAATTTTCATTATTTTGGGTGATGAAAGACTAAGTTAAATTTCTTCCATGAACACTTTTCTGTAAGCAGTTTTAATGCACAATGTATCTGCATTTTTTCATAGTATATTTTCTAGAGCCTGTGCATAATTATGTGATATTGACAAATTAAAGTCCAAATTTGACTGAAATCTATAATAGTGGCTTGTATAAAGCCGGAAACAATTTCATGTGATTTTTTTATTTAAACGGTTTTATTTGCACACTGTATCTGCATTCCTTCACAGTATGTTCTGTAGAGCCTGTCCATAATTACGGTATGTGATATCGACAGATCAGGGTTCAAATATATTTTGTTTGACTGAGATCTAAAATAAGCCATATTTTCCTCTTCCATCAGGAGAGAATATATTACAGTCTGAACTTACCTTCTTTTCTACTATTATCCTTATCTTTACAAATGTCAAAGCTCGAGCGTTCATAATCAATTTTTGATATGTTTAATTATTTTGGTGCCTTTCTGCAAGGAATAATTCCTGGAATACTTTTGTAAGCTTTCCACTTTGCTTCCACCTCTATGTGTGCATGTTGCTTTAGAATTCTCATAGACTATTGGATTTCATGACAAGCCTCGAGTATTTCTCAAAAATTTGTTATTGTTCCTACAGAAATCAAACACAGGCATGTAACATTAATTTTATTATACATTAGTCCTTAGGAAAAAATGACATCTGTTGTATTTATTTGCTTTTTAATTACTTTGGCATTTAAGGACACTTTCTAACTGCTTTCATCTCTTTTGCCAAATTTTTCATTCACATGTAGGTAGATATTATTCGGGCAAGAATGGCCGTAGTGATCGGAGTTATTTTCTGTGGGATCTGTTGCTCACGAGCAAAAAGCCGGAGTTTGATAACGAGGCAAGATATTGAAGAAGCTGGTTGATTAAGTAATAGTTTATTGAATGAGTATGATAATTCACCAGTCAATCATATGTTAGAGAAAACGGTGTGTTGTAATCGATAATTCGCAATGGACTACCACCTTCTGGCCTTCTGCCTTCTGACAGAGACAGGCAAAACCTCATTCAGACGTGACCATAACTGTTTTCCTTTGTGAGTGGGTTAACGCACGGTATCGCTCGCCTGCCGTCAACCTTTCCTCACAAGCAGGCAAGCAGTGTGGTTGCCAAAGACGTTGTAGTTATATATCTAGACACACAATTGGCGCTGGTGTCGTGTACAAATTTGAAACCTCTCGCGCAGGTTCGCGCGACGCCATGTTTTGGGAGCACGAATGATTGTTTCTATAAAGCATTCGGAGTTTAGAAAATACCATTGAGTATATAGGCGTTTCCTTAGTGGATTTCCTCCTTCACTGTAATATAACTAAACTGACTTACGTATTTTCTAACGTATAATATAAAATAACAGAAGTAAATCTAAATATTGTAACTAAGCATTGTTTTAAATATAAACGCCTTATATTGCTCATAAATAGACTTATTAGTTTATTTCTATTTCCTATGACCGAATACATGGAATATTTTTACTTACGTTATTTTATATACGTTAGAAAATACGTAAATAATTTATTTAAATTATATTACAAAGAGAGGGATGTCCGCTAAAAAGTCTATATACCCAATGATATTTTCCAAACACCTAACGCTCTGTAATAATAATTCTCAGTGTTTTGAGAATCAGAGGCGGCATGACTCTTCTACTGCAGACATTGATTCCAATTCCCTGATTCTTACATCATTCTCAATGACACAATATTGTCAAAATGTGATTGTATTCATTGCTGGCTTAGTTGTTAAATCATTAAGAAAAATATGGTGTAATAAATCTAAAGACCCAATTTATGGTACGTAGCCTACCAGCAGTAAACAAAATCTCTTATTTTTTTTTTAACGAAAGACTAATGGGAGTCTTATCATACCATCATCTGAGATTATAGAAATATGTCGCTTAAGTGAAAGAGCGATTATACAGATGTTGACAGTTCAATGGCATATTACCACATCGTGTGAAAACAATGTGCTCTAGAAGTAAAACACTTGTACAATCTTTCTACACTTAGGGCCTAGGAACATATCTTAGAAAATGAATCCCAGATTCCTCCCGAGAATCATATTTTAAAATTGTTAAACTGGCCATAAAAGTACGTAAAGATCTACTGACGTAGCTCAGTGGGCTAAGGACTGTCGGTCCGGAGTCGCGCTCGGTCGCAGGTTCGATTCCCACTGTTTTCCTGGTTGGGTTTTTCTTATATCCCCAATGGTAAGGTGAATGTCAGGTAATCTATGGCAGATCCTTGGCCTCATCTCGCCAAATATCATCTCGCTATCATCAATACCATCGATGCTACAGTCCACACCTGTGGAGTAACGGTTAGCGCGTCTAGCCGCAAAACCAGGTGGCCCGGGTTCGATTCCCGTGGGGCAAGTTATCTGGTTGAGGTTTTTCCCGGGGTTTTCCCTCACCCCAATATGAGCAAATGCTGGGTAACTTTCGGTGTTGGACCCCGGACTCATTTCACCGGCATTATCACCTTCATCTCATTCAGACGCTAAATAACCTAGCTGTTGATAAAAGCGTCGTAAAATAGCCTACTACTCGATGCTACATAATCTAGTAGTTGATACAGCGTCATTAAATAATCAAATAAAAGAAAGTACTACATAAAGAGCAGATGTTAGAACACAGCTTAAGGTTATCAGTACAACATGACTTTACATAAAAATGTTGTAAGACAGTATTTAACGAAGTCAATAATAATAATAATAATAATAATAATAATAATAATAATAATAATAATAATAATAATAGGCAAGATGTTCTGTACACTAGGCCCGAGTTCTATTATATGACTAATTGACTAATTCATGCTTGTGACGTTAATTTCATACTACAGCTGTGATAATAAGCTATTGCACGGTAGGCCTACTTATATTTCTAACTAAAACATTAGGTACGTGTTTCTATTTTACAGGTGTAGGCCTATATTATGTGATATGGAAGCGAATAAATAATAATTGTTCATTTCTCGTCCACATCAAAGCAAACGTGTTTACAATATAGGCCTAATGTAACGTCTTACACAGGCAGTGTTTTGTTAATAATAGTTAATACTAATAATTTTCTTTTCATCTGAACTATTACTACAATATGCATTTGTATTTCTGTTCGCTCTATATGTTGTCAAATAACTATACAACATCTTTAGTTACGGTATCAAATTGTTACAGTTTTCTTTCGTTTCATGTCAAAATAACGATAACTAAGCTTGATTATATCTTTAACGTGGTCGCTTTAAATGTTAATAAGATTTTTTTTCATATATCCATTCAGCATTGTATAGTGCAGCCGTCTGCTAGCCGGTGCTTCTCCCAAAGCATGGCGGCGGACGCAAGCTTCAATTTGTCCCTACTCTAAACTTCTGCGCGGCCTCGGCTGTAGGGGCTCGGTGATTGCAGTCCTAATAGTGACCCGAAAAGACTGTTTTGTTCCGCCGACCTGCGCCAGACTGTGCTGCTTTCAAGTGCATGATAAATATCAACGAAATCTCATCCAAACCCAACAGGAAGCATACAGATATAGATAAACTATTGAAAACTTAATTTATCGTCTTATGAAACGTAATAAATAGAAAGAAAACTATTTCTCGTCAGCATAATATCCATTAAATGCCAATAGTTATTATAAATTACTTACACTTTTCTTTTCATCATAGTAATATAAATGTAATTCAAACTCTTCAAATTTAATCTTCATAAATAAAAAGAAATCTATCCCTCAGAAATTAAATAGCAAATCAATATTTCGAAGAACGAAAAACTTTTTTACATTTTTACAGGTCTTCATGAAGGTTTTAATTGTTTATAAGAGAAAAGTTAAAATAGAGTTTTTTTTACTATAATAGTTTTTGATATTCCTAATAATTGTTACTAATGTATTTTAAACATCTTTCCTTTCCTTTCCTTTGCTTGCCCCTTTCCTTTTCTCTCCCCTTACCTTTCCTTTCCCCTTTCTCTTTCTTTTCAATGTCCCTTCCTTCCCTTCCCCTTCCCCTTCCTTTCCTTTCCTTTCCTTTCCTTTCCTTTCCTTTCCTTTCCTTTCCTTTCCTTTCCTTTCCTTTCCTTTCCTTTCCTTTCCTTTCAACTAATCACAAGTTAAGAAATGTTACTATTTTATTGAGTCAGACACACTTTGCAGGAAATTGAAATGTATAATATTTAGCTTATTATTTTATTAAATTCTGTAGTGCAATAAATTGTAAAATTATGTCACTTTAACCAAAATTTTCTGCCGTATTTATCAGAAAATACAGATTTTTTTGAAGTGACTAATTAGCCAACGAACTTAGATTTCAAACTAGTAACTTCCTGGTTCATGATAACCATGATACCTGAATGCAAGTCAATCTACAATACAAGCACACAGGCGGGCTTTCTCGTGTCCCGTCTGGACTGTGCTTATAAAACCCGGGCTGAATGGGATAGTCCTAAATTTTAACGAGAGCTCTAACTGCGCCACAACCCAAGCCTGACGGCAGACAATTACGGGCGTGAGTATTGTCTGCTTTGCCGGTGTCTGACAGAAGGGGACTCTCAGTCCGAGTTTGATTACTTGTGGTGACGGACCACAGAAGAACTGGTTAGGTAGATTTGGTGAATAGACAGATAAAGAGACAACTCTTCGGAAAACCGCAAACTTGTTGCCAAAAAAGCCACTGTAAACGCATTTGTTGACATTTCTATTGCGAATCATCCAATGTTAAAACATGAACATACTGTACTAATTGAGTAAGCAAGCGAGAGATAGCGACTTTCCTTTCCTCTTTTTCCTTACTACCTCAGTGTTTCAATAGCTATCCATTCTACTGTTCTCGCTGTTTTGGCCAAGTACATCTCTAACAAGTGAAGGCTTTGGACCTCCCGACGAGAATCGTTACGAAACTTTCTGGAGTGGACAAGCATGAGACCAAACTAACTGGTGCGAAGTGTGGCATTTCGCAATCACCCGTAACCGCTAAACATGGCTTATGAAAGTGGAGCGCGCGCCTGTTATGTTTGTAACCATAAAGTCTCTAACACAATTTACCTGAAAGGTAGTTATTATAATAGATATGTAAATGATGAGAGCGATTATGTAAAACATAAGGTTGCAAATATATACATATCTCATTCCACGTCATGGTAATGTGGTGTGAAAAGGCAGTGCTGCAAGCAAAGTTGAATTCCGCACAGCGACGAGATACGACGGCACTGGAATCAGTCAGGAGTGCTGCATGTATCAAAAACTGCAAAATTTATGTCCAACACGTTACGGAACATAAGAGGTGTGTCCTGTGACGTATCCAGACACCTTCCATGCATAGCAAAGCATAGGTTGGTACTGTGGCGCACTCAACTGATTTAGAATCAACGAATGTACGATCGTCGCTACAACTGTATCTCGTCTGTCTGACCTATAATTACTATAAATTTTGGCACCCGCAAATATAGGATTTACATACATTTGCAGAAATGTGTTGATGACGAATTCTATTCATTGCGGGGAAAGAAGCAACATATTAGGAGCTGAATCTCGGAGATAGCAATTGTGGAGTACATCGTGGGGAGAACTACCACTCTGGCTATTCTTTCTGTGTTGGTAGTCAATTGCAGGTTAGGGTTGGCTGATTGCTAAATGTGAAGAAATATTTGAATTTGTGTAAGGGTTTCTATTTGTTGCCTAGGACCAATAGGTTAGGGTGTTAACATGTGAGGGAACTGTGAAAGCTTGAGTGGAGATGGCATGGATATTTGCTGCTTCTAAAATTGCTGCTACTGTTATTATTGACCTGACCTAGGAGCACGCGGCTTGTGAGTCGAGGGTATGAAGTCTGCTGCGTCTAGCGCTGCTGTTGCTGTTCCATGAACTGCTACTTAGCACCTTCGCTGGAGTCTTTGCAGCTACTGGTTTGGGTGGTGTATACAGCATCCGGTGCACGGGTTTAATGTTATTGGTGCCCATTGCCTTGTGCTTCCGAACCCGGTATTTAACCATTACACTTTAAGGAGGTTGATCACCGATCGGGGAGAAACTATATATATGTGCAAATCCATACGTAGTGTTCGAACCTGTATGTTCCTGTCCTACTGGGGAGAAGCCTACAAGTTACGCCAAACTAGTCACCATAGAATACCCAGTCTGCTACCATAGAAAGTGCTGCAGAGCCCGACGGTTATCGTTTGTCTCTTCGCTAAATCTCACGGTCCTCAGAAGGGATTGTTGGACAGTGAACGTAGCCCTTTTTAAAAGTTTTTACAATAGTGAAAGTATATAGATGGGAAGAAAGCAAGTAAACTCTAGTCGCTTTAGACAGTCATTCTTGACACAGTGGCACGGGTATCGTGAGGACTCTATCCCTACCAGGAAGCCAGACGAGGAGCCTTGAACAGCCGTAGGTCTTGTGGCCTGGTCGAGGAAGGATTATTGTGTGCAATAATTATCCGTGAGCCGCGAGCCTCGTCCTTTCAAGAACGCCAGTACTGCTTATGGATCAATGGACTACTGCTTTAGAAATGACAGTTTGCGAAGATTCCCAGGGGTCTACCTTTCTTGCCTGCCAGCCGTTCGCTGCTAGGTTTCTTTCATGAACTTTGATGAAATGCCTCTAATAACTAGCTGTTGGCCTTAGTTACTGTTGTACTGAATAGTTAAACCTGCTGTACCAACGGTCATTTTGTGAACTTGTATAATAATGCCCTCTTCGACTGCGTATACCTCATTTGGTGTGCTAGTATTTTATCTAGTGATGTAAATATTAGCTTCTCGAGGAAAAAATAGGTGATACTTATTTTACATATCATTTTGAAATTAATATATATTGTTTCCGTTGAAAAGCGAAGTGAAATGGGTTTGAATACTTCCCGTATAGATTTGAGAAGAGGAAGGATGCCGAGAAGAAAGCACAACTCAGATTGAGTAATATATTTAATAAGGAAAAATTTGTTGAATCGTGCACATTCTCCGTTAACTTCATAATGGTGTTCTCAAAGTGATTGGCATGTAGTGTGCTGATGTTGATGGGTCTCTTTCGATGATTTGGAAAGAGGAGTACATGGGAATGTTTTCATCCCTTGGAAACATAACCAAGTGTAAGTGACAGATTGAAGAGATAGCTTGAGATGATTTGGAGTTACAGATTGTAATTGTATAACTATTTGGTATATAATTCCGTCTAAGTTGGTATCGAGGTGTTGAAAAATTGGAGGAATAAATAAATGTCCAGTATTGTGTCATAAGTCGATATTGATGGTAGCACTGGAACTAGGTTGTAGAGTTGGCTTTAGTTGATGACATTATCGGTGAAAAATGTTGTGAATGTGGTTGAAATTCTGTTCAAGCTGTTTTGCATGAATCGTTGGGAGGATTTATTGGAAAATTTAAGTTTTCCTATTGTTTCGTGAACTATTAATTATCCGTCTCGTAATGGGTAAGAGTTGCGGTTGTATTGCCCGAAATACTTTTAAGATTCCCCAAAAACGTCTAGCAGCCTTTGACTTTCCATTCTAAAATTTGCGTATGATTTCTTCCCGTTTTTTTTTTTTGTGTATTTGTATTGCATCTCTAACATCTTGCTTTCTAAAGTGATTTATTGTCGTTACAGCAACTAAAGTTATATCGCAACATTTGTTGGAGGAAGACTTTGAAACTTCAAATAGTGTTCGGTTCACTTTGACGCAGACAGGTGGCCTTAGTTGCTTTGACATCTTCCTGCTTTGCGAAGTGTGCTGAAAGTTCCCGTTGCATAGTCGCCTTTGTGGTCATTACCTATTTCGATTTTACTATTTTGTAACTACTGTAAATTAACTTTTAGGGTTCATGGTAAGAAAATGGCCAACCCGGCATTTAGCTTAGCAATTAGGGAAACCAAGCGAAAAACCTAGTTTGGTTGTCTGGTCCTGGGGTTTGAACTCTGCACCTCTCGAATTGGGGCTAATGAACTTGTAAGAAAATGTAAAGCTATCTGTTTTCGTCTTCGTCTTCGTGGTACGTACGTCTAGTCTATGTAGAGCCCATTCAATATTAATACATTTCGTTATGCCTGAAGATACCGTGTGTAGCAGAGACCTACATTGCCTCACATCTATACTCATACAAAGGTGGCGTCTGTAGTGTCTGAGTGTTCATGTTTGGGGATTAGGAAGGAGGGAAGAAATTGAGTATATGACGCGATACCACTAACTGAAGCGCTTCTTCGTGTAAACAACCGCAAGTCGCCTGACGTCGATAGTCTTCAGATTATCCGGAGTAATGTGGGAGACTTCGGTTGAGTATTTCTGTGATAGGGTATCACATTGATGGCCAGTCATTGGTGATTTATCGTTAGATTTTGTAATACACGCTGATAGTAGAAGAATAAATCCGAGTAAAGTGAATTTCTTTTGATAATATGTATGGGGGAGCACATAATCTCATAGACTTTGAACAATATTCAGGTTTTTTCCATTCCCTTCGCTCTTCCAACGCAAATACGAAAAAGATCGTTTCATTATAATGGAGGAAAGAAGACAAGATTGAATTAGACCCGGAAAAGATTAGATTGTCACCTGTGAGATATCAACAAAACGCGTTTGAACACGCATCAATACTGGTTCTGAAGAAATCTGAGTCAAGTCCTTGCAGTCACGCCATGACGGCTTGCTGAACGACCTTACCGGTGCTGAATCGCTTACCACGCTGGTGCTTCCCAGGTGCAAAGAGACGGAAATCATTGGGTACCAGGTCGGGGCTGTTGGAAGGATGATACAGTACCTTCCACCGGAAGCACCAAACCCACATTTGTTTCCGTGACATGATATTCGGACTGTACACCTCAACAAGTTTATGATGAATTTATTCTGATGAGGTGCCTTTCAGACGCAAAAACGGATCACACTAAGCACTTCCATGTTTGACCATGTTACATTGCAGCCATGTACTTGTAGGAGTTTCATTGTTAAAACAAAATCAATGGTTCAATTAACTTGTAACATATATATGGTTAAGTACTCTTTGTCCCTTGTGGCAGCTCACGAATGGTGAGAAGATTTATAAATTATTACAGCTGATATTGCAAGGATGACGCAACATATGCGCCATCTTGTAGCTGCGTGATAAAGCTGTGATCTGATGCTGCGGCCCTGCCGGAAAATTCGAACACGATTGCGAATTTGTCACTCGTGAGAGATCTTGTTACCTCACTTTCTGAATTACCCTCGTACAACAGTCTGCGTGTAGGCGCCTTCAATATTCCAAACACAGAATTTAAATTTCAGCATTTTGTCACTCGGGTTTCTGACTTTTTTTCCTTTGAAGTTATATTTTCATGCTTCTCCCATTTTTAGGCTTCACACACTGCCGATGACAGAAGATATGAGAGTAAAACATTATTATTATTACGTGAATACAAGAGACGCCACATATCTATATATGATCCATTTTAAACACTGAATGGTATCTCTCTCCATTTATAATCCAGTTTTGTAGACGCGGTGACGAACGGTTGCATCATAGGTAAAGCATTTCGCTGCAAAGAGAAAGGTCGCGATTTAGTTTCCCGATTGGGTTATGGACTTCCTCCACTAATTTCATTCTTCTGGCCATACAGGCTTTGGGGTTCTCAACCTCTAACAGAAATTATTACCATGTATAGGATTGTCATTCCTGCTGCTACTAATGCCAATTTTCTATAAAACAGGGAGTCTTAACCTCTCGCTACCTTTGGGCCTGTGTGGCATGTAATAGGGATAATTTACTTCACCTGTATTTATTCACGCACTTCGAATGGTCGGTCATCAATGACATCCAATTCACCAATTAGTCGGATATTCTGCTGAATATTGATCTTTTAATCGGATTATTAAACAGGCAGGCTTAGTTGCATTTTCGGAGTGTGTGTTTTTCGCAGATAGTGAATATGAAGACGTGGATTCCTTGGTGGAGCATTTCTCAAATATAATGATACGGGCAGCGGAATTAATATTATACCTCAATCCTCTTATAGATCAAAATACATAATTTTTCTTGGAGAAAAGTTACATGACATATGAGAACGGCAAGGGCTTGGCGCTAGTTTGAAGATCATTCGATCCGAGAAAAGTTTATCTATTTTACTCGTCATTTTTTCGAAGTCATGTTAATTGCGAATGTGTCCTTGACAAAATATGTTTAATCACAGTTTAGATCGTGCTCCTTATCATACTGAGACGTAGTTATGCTATTTTGGATCGCTTGTATAATATTACTATTATAAAAGTATTGTAATAATCATTAACTGAGTTGAAATATCTAAGCTACTTGCTAGGCTTTTTGCCAGAATAAGAAGATAAGTAAACTATGGACAGAAGTTTCTAAGAATTCAGAAGACTGCAGAAAAACAAGAGCTCGTTTTATATCGAATAACAAGAAATCTTATAACACACCACATACCAGGAATTAAAGGTGGAGTTAATCGCTTGATCTTCCAACGGCCAGAAAGTATTCATAATCCAGTAGTAAAAACTCTTAACATTAGTTACCAAGTTTTTTCGCTGAGTAGAAGGATTTTTTTAACTTTATGGTCTGTCATTGTAATCCTTGTACAGTAATAACAAAGAACTGTCTTTAGCTTCTGACTTCTATTTGTTGACCGGTTTTTCTGACCAAATGCGTGTAAGGTTAAAAAGGAAATTATAATGAAACACATCATGTGGGTACTCGAATAAGGAAAACAATTTTCCGGAATTAAGTGCAGTTTCAGCCATAGATGATTTTGGTTCAGACACAGAGAAGTTTTAGGCTTATAGGGGTTTCCTCAAGAAACAATATCTTGTAGCCATCTGGTGTAATCTAAAGTAGGCTACAAAGTGTGCAGAACTGGGAACTTCGTGGCAGTCGGCCTGCTGGTATTTTCTAAGTTCGCATTGATACACAATATTTAACGCAAATGTTCCGCTGAGATCTGTAATAAAAACCTTCCTTTCGTTCTTTGCAACAAAATATGCCTTTAATATTAGAACCCGTTCTTGAGCACTTCTATACGTAGACGACTTCTCTACGTACATAACACAATTCCTTGTATCTATCCTCTAATGGGCGTCAGATACATTATTTTGGCCACATTCATATCGTCTGAATGGACACAGCGCAATGATTAAGAGTTTTTACTTAGAAGTTGCAACGTGTCCGCTTTTACAACCTCAGTGACTAAATTCATATTATGGTATGAGTCTTAACTAATTAACATTGCAATATGAAGCCAGCGCTAGATTTTTTTTGGACCTTACATTACTTTATAAGGAGGAGACAAGTTAAGTGCTTTGTGTGGAGTGTAGCATTGTATGGGGCAGAAACATGGACATTACGACGAAGTGAAGAGAAGCGACTAGAAACATTTGAAATGTGGATATGGAGAAGGATGGCGCGTGTAAATTGGACAGATAGAATATGAAACGAAGCTGTGTTGGAAAGAGTGATTGAAGAATGAATGATGCTGAAACTGATCAGAAATAGGAAAAGGGATTGTCTGGGTCACTGGTTGAGGAGAAACAGCCTTCTGAATTATGTATTGGAAGGAATGGTGAACGGGAGAAGAGTTCGGTGCAGAAGAAGATATCAGATGATAGACGACATCAAGATATATGGATCATATGAGGAAACAAAGAGAAAGGTAGAAAATACTAATGACTGGATAATGCTGGGTTTGCAGTGAAAGACCTGCCCTTTGGGCAGAACACAATGAATGAATATTACTTTATAATGTATTTTGTTCAAAAGTATATACTCGGAATTTTAGGAGGAATTTCAGTAAGTCTGTCTAGGGTAAACCTTTGCCTCTGTGTAACATCACATTTGCGGGGGGGGGGGAAGAGATGGCAGAAATATTGTGATGCTTTTTAATACTCTAACGCTCGCGAATAATATAAGGCACTTTAAATTTAACGGTCATTGACCACCAGAGATGAATTTTAAGATCTGTAGAACATTGAGTCAACGCTATGTGAGTGTATAGGGAACAAGAGGTGTGTTTTTGTTTTGCTGAACTTCAAGACAATGCTAACTCATTTAAAGTTCGTGTGACTGTTGCCTGTCTATATTTTCGTTGGTTTTACTTTGTTTATAGTTCGATTTTTTTCTATTATTTTATTTTATTTCTGGTGATTTAGAAGAGATGGTCTAGTGGCCTTAACTACACCAGATTAAATAAATAAACAACAATAAAAATATGTAATTAATTTAAAAAAACAGTTAAACGCAAGGCTCATGATGCCATGTTTTCTTCTCGGTGTCTAATCTACAGCTGTTTTAAATTGAGTTAACCCTGGTAGGCATTATTTCATGTAAGTGACGCTATGTAAAGATTTGTCTTTATAAACGAGGTTGTCTATAGTTCAGTTTCCGAGATTTGCGAAAACTCTAACAACCAGTTTAATTAAAAATAGAAGCAAAACTGAAAACCCGGGCAATGCCGGGTGTTCCCAGCTAGTATATTATATTCTGCCTCTTATCACGGATACGATAGGATACAAACTGAATATTTATTTTTCGTATTTGCTTGTTTTTGTACGGTTGCTTGATTTTGGTTCCTGTATTTATAGCTCACACCCAAAATACATAAGGATAATAAGTGAAATATACAGGAACAGCAAAGCGAGAGTGAAGACAGAAATTGAAGGAGAAATATTTAAGACAAGAAGAGGAGTCAGACCGGGAGACCCCATCTCGCCCAAACTCTTCACATGCACACTCGAGGCGATATTCAGAAAACTAAACTGGAGCCAGAAGAGAAAAGGGATAAATATCAATGGAAAAATGCTATCAAACCTAAGATTTGCAGACGACATAGTGCTGTTCGCTAAATCAGCCACAAAACTGTAGGAAATGTTAGCAGATCTGAGCAAAGAAAGCGAGAAAGCGGGCCTACAGATGAACCCTACAAAGACCAAAGCAATGACAAACGACATAGAGACACCAATAATGATAGACGGCACACACATTCAGTACTGAAAACAATATATATATATATATATATATATATATATATATATATATATATTTTTGGGACAAGAAGTCAGCCTAACTGAAAAGAGGGACAAATAAATTCGAAGAAGAATTAACCTAGCATGGGGGAAATTCTGGGGACTCAAATTCCTGCTCTTAGGCAAAGATATTAATATACAATTAAGACTGGAAGCCCTACGGACCTGTATCATACCGACCCTAACATATGGCAGCCAAACCTGGCCGTTGACTAAAAAAAACAAGCACAGAAGATACAGGTATGCCAACGCAAAATGGAAAGAAAGATATTAGAGATTAAACTACAGGACAAAGTAAGAAATGAAGAACTGAGATTAAAAAACGGTATCGAAATGGCCTGCAAGACAGCGAGAAGACTAAAATGGAAATGGGGAGGACATGTAGCCAGACTACCCGCCGACAGATGGGCATACGCCACTACAGTCTGGGACCCAAGGAGGGGAAGAAGAGGAAGGGGAGGACCAAGAAGGAGATGGGCACAAGACTTCGTTGACGTGATAGAACCGTAGTGCGAGAGACAGAGAAAAGTGGAAAGACATAATTTTAGATTTAGAATAAGTAACAGTAGAACACAAAACAGTGAAGTGAAGTGAAGTGAAGTGAAGTGAAGTGAAGTGAGGAGAAGTGAAGTGACTCAACTTTGAGTAAGGCCCACAGGGACTAGCTCACCTGGCGAGCAAAAGTAGAGCTGCCCTACCGATAGTAGGAGGCCTTTGCCTGCTAAGTATCTAATGGGCTTTTCTAATTCTAATTTTTAATTTATGGCTCAAAATGTAAGTACAAGCTATAGTTACTATACTCGACACATGCAACTTTCTGTAAGATTGGCATCAAGAGATTTCTGTTCATATTGGATACGAAGACTGTAATGAAAGTCTGGGGAGCTACCTTTGTATCAACGAGCTAGTATTTAGTATTTATTTATTTAACCTGGTAGAGATAAGGCCATCAGGCCTTCTCTGCCCCTCTACCAGGGGATTACAACTATAATACGAACAATAAAATTACAATTAATATTAAATTTACAATTACAATACAAATTAAAGTACGACAAGATTACCTGATTAATGAAAGCTAGACATTTTATCATAGAAGTTAAGAACAAAGAATATTTTTGTATTTACTGAATTACAAATTAAACCTACAATAACAAAATTCTATAGTGATGAAATTACCAGATATTGAAATATCTTGTGATAGATTAAGAGAACTATTTACGAGAAACCATGTCTGAACGAGTCTCAATTACTGACCAAGTGCCTAGAAAGTTTGCGTTTGAATTCAATTTTATTTCGACAGTCCCTGATGCTAGCAGGTAACGAATTCCAGAGTCTTGGCAGGGCTATTGTGAAAGAGGATGAGTATGAGGAGGTGCGATGGGATGGTAATGTTAGTATTGTTTCATGGCGAGAGCGTGTGTTCAGATTGTGGTGGGAAGAAAGGTAAGTGAAGCGAGACGACAGGTGCGAAGGAATAGAAGAGTTCAAGATTTCGAAGAGAAGGAGAAGTGAATGTAAGTTTCTTCTCTTATCTAGTTTAAGCCAACCTATTGTTTCCAGGGATGGGGTAATATGATCATATTTACGAACATTGCGTACAAAACGTACACACAAATTATGAGCATGTTGAAGTTTCGTTTTATTGTCGCTGGAGAGGTCAGTCAGTAAAATGTCAGCATAGTCAAAATAGGGAAATACAAGCGTCTGCACAAGGGACTTTTTTAAGCAAGAGGGAAGATGTACATTTATCCTTTTTAGCACATGGATAATAGAATATACTTTTCTGCAAGTTTCTATGATTTGCATGTCCCAGTTGAGATTATTATCCATGTGAATGCCAAGATTTTTTACCGAAAAACTGAAAGGGATATGCACTGTACTTACTTTAACGGGGGAAATGTCGAGGTGCTTTACAGCGTCGGTTTGCTGTTTGTGTCCTAATATAATTGCTCGTGTCTTTCCAAGATTGATATTAAGGTGGAATTTCTTTGTCCATGTCACAATCGAGTCAATGTCTTCGTTCAATTTATCTAAAGCGTCATTTATTCGGTCTAAGCGGGAAGAGATGTAGCATTGAAGGTCGTCAGCATACAAGTGATAGTTACAATGCCTTACGAGAGATGTAATATCATTGACATATATTTCGAACAACAATGGTCCGAGTACCGAACCCTGTGGTATACCTGATGTTATGTTAAGCCAGGAAGAGCTTCGATTCCCGGATACAACACATTGTTGTCTTTCCCGTAAATAGGATTCGAACCAACTCACAGCAGTCTCTGACAAATGCAGATTTCTCAATTTATGGGTTATGGGTGAGTAGGTCAAAATTTACAGAGTTAAAAGCTTTGCTAAGGTCAAGAAGTGTTAGTATTGTTACTTTATTAGAGTCGATTGCTTCACGAATGTCTTCGGTCACTCTAAGTAGAGCAGTGCTTGTGTTGTGTCCAGCTCTGAAACCTGACTGATACTTGTCGAATAGTTTGTGTTCGTTCATGTAGTTAGTAATTTGTCTGTGTACGATTCTTTCCAGTGCTTTTGAGATGGCTGGCAGGATACTGATTGGTCTATAGTCGTTCGGGTCGGTGGGAACTTTGACTTTTGGAAGAGGAAGAACGAAAGCTTGCTTCCATATTTTAGGGAAAGTTGAAGTGATTAAGGATCTATTGAATATGTGTGCAATTGTAGGTATTACTATGTCTTGTATTTTCTGTATGAGTAATATGCTAATGTTGTCTGGCCCTTGAGCTTTCGTCTTGATGCGTCGGATGGTTTTCATTACGTCAATAGGAGTGACGTCGGTAAAATAGAATTTGTCTCGAGTGGGGGGAGCTGAGTCAGGCAAAACTGTGTCTTGTTTCGTTGTGCCGTTTAAGGTCGGTCCTTTACAAAGTGTTCGTTCAAGCGGTCAAGTGGGATGGGAATGTCTGCTTGTTCACTAGCCCTTCCAAGTCCAATAACCTTCAGATTTTTCCATAATTCGGAAGGGGTTGTGTATTTAGTATTCTATTGTAGTCAGGCGGCGTAAAGCTCCACTTACATCTTAAAAAATAATGTAGATCTTATTTTGAAGCGTTCACTTTTTCAGCTTGCCTAATCGATAAAGAGTCAATCAACGGAGACTTAAAACTGCTGTCAGTTTCAGGACGTAATCTGAACTCGGTCTTCAGCTTTCACTTCTAGTGTCCTGGAACATCTCCCCACTTTTCCATGGATTTTGCGTCTCTCCTAATTTGATTTCGCCTGAGTCGATGCTTTGATAATTTTACAGGCTCTTTTATTTAAGACTGCTTTTCAGAGAAGTTTTATTGAAGTTTGTCTCTTATACTTCAGTGTTGACTCAAACATTCCATGTAAATAATTGTATGAATTGTTCTGTGATTGCATATGGACATGTGTATAAATTTTAATTCTGCTATATGTTAATGTTATTACTGCAAAATCTGTACGTTTTACAGATTCATATAGCACCTGCCCCGATCATTTAAGAGTCATTCAGTATCTTAGGTCGTCGTGATCTGACATCAGAATGGCATATATTCCGATTGATTTTGCGATCCTTGATAACTAAGAGGCGGCTACTGCAGCCAGAGTAGCTGCAATACTAGCGTGAGAGGTGGCAAGTCGTATTGAACACCATAAGGAATTCTCTTTGACGGTAATAGGAGGTGGGAATAATCTGTACAAGAGGAAATTATATTTCTTATAAACAATTCACTACTCGACGATGGAATTCATCTACCACTATGTAGAAATATGGCAATTATTTATTATGTCTGCTACTATCTGGTACACGGCTATCTAGTATGTTGCTCTTTGAAATTATTTCTAATTTGTGAGAACTGAACTATCATATTATTTGTTTATCGAGAGTGAGTCTCGAGAAGTTCATCTGAGTTTTATACTGTCATCGTCCATTTTTAAGCTTTTTACACTCTACACATCTAGGGAATATTTCAAACGTTTCAAGTATTTTACATTTAATATACAGACATTTACCTCGGACTATTTTGTTCATTTCAGTAGTTAGAATTTAATATACTCTACATTAGCGTATTACATTGTTGAACAGACCTTGTTATACTATTTCGGGTCTATTATTTGTTAATTTTATTGCTTATTTCAGGTTATGTGATTCATCGTCAAATTTGATTACTAATTTAGGCTAGTGAGAGTTCTTAAATTACATTCTTTAAAATTATAAATTTTTTAATATGGTATGGTTTAAAAGGTTCAAATGATAATAGAAATTTCTGACACTCTGTAAACAATTAACCACCAATATTACTACTGCTATTAGTGCTATTGTTACTACTTGGAAGCAGGATAGTTTCATCTGTGTTGGCTGTCACTTAAGTAATTTAATGATGCATATTCAATGTGAAAGTCGTTCTCTTCAAGCGCACCCGCAGTAATTCATTTGGTTTTTGGAGTCAAATCGGAATCCAAAAGGCATGTGTTCAAACCTAATGAAATTTGATATTGAAAATTACAAATTGATTTCTTATCTATGGTGTTGTGTATTATACGGGACTTAGCTCACCAGCCCTCACTCTAAAGCTACTTGAAATCACGTCCCAATTCGCAAGCTTCCGAACTGGTAGCGTCCAAAGTACAGTCATCATTATGAATGTTAACATATCACATTCAATAATTGAATGACAAAATTTTCGTTGTACATCATACACACAATTAACAAAATTGTCCATACCTGTGGAGTAACGGCTAGAGCGTCTGGCCGTGAAACCAGGTGGCCCGGGTTCGATTCCCGGTCGGGGCAAGTTACCTGGTTGAGGTTTTTTCCCGGGTTTTCCCTCAACTCAATATGAGCAAATGCTGGGTAACTTTCGGTGCTGGACCCCGGACTCATTTCACCGGCATTATTACCTTCATCTCATTCAGACGCTAAATAACCTAAGATGTTGATAAAGCGTCGTAAAATAACCTACTGAAATAAAAAAATAAAAAATAAACAAAATTGAAGTTGTGTATGTACCTCAGCACTAGCGCGCACTGGTTCAACTCCCGGCTAGGTCATGATGGAATTTATGGTGGACAAAACAGACATTTTACAGGGGGTTTTCTCGAGACACTCCCGTTTAATTGCCTTATTCAACCAAGACACTCCACTTCCTCATTTCATCTTCCAGCTACAGTAGTTAAAAATAGGCTGAGGTGACATATGGGGGTAGTGCGGGTCTGCTGTGCTGATATAACATTTAAGGATTTTGGGCCCTGGGCTTGGGGTTTATCATCTACTCGTCTGGAGATGGAACCTGGCTCTGTCTGTCTGAAATCTATTAACTGCAGCACGTTTAGCCCTCTTAATCTTTTTACTTCCAGAAATATGCTTCACTGGAGTAATAGTCAATACAAGGTCATTGTATTAATGTTGCTTCCTTTAGTGAGTCGTCTCCCCGATTTTGTCGTGATGATTGTGAAGACATGTGCACGGACTCAGTTTCAGTGTTTCATTCGTTGCTGTTTACGAGAAATTAACTCATCACGGCAGCAAGAAGTGAAATGGTCTGCTATTCCCCCTACAACAAAATGATATGCTTGGCAGCGATCACAAATCTAATCGACTAAACCAATTATTAATACAACTTACAAATGGCTTTTAAGGAAGCCGCAGGTTCATTGCCACCCTCACATAAACCCGCCATCGGTCCCTATCCTGTGCAAGATTAATCCACTCTCTATCGTCATATCCCACTTCCCTCAAATCCATTTTAATATTATCCTCCCATCTACGTCTCGGTCTCCGCAAAGGTCTTTTTCCCTCTGGCCTCCCAACTAACACCCTATGTGCATTTCTGGATTCCCCCATACGTAGTAATAATAATAATAATAATAATAATAATAATAATAATAATAATAACAATATTTTAATTAGTTATTTCACGACGATTTTTCAACTGGTATGATTATATAGCGTTTGAATGAGATGGTGATAATGATAGCGAAATGAGTCCAGGACCCAACGCCGATAGTTACCCAGCATTTGCTCTTACTGGGTTGAGGGAAAATCCATGAAAAACCTCAACCAGGCTTTGAACCCATGCCCACTCGTTTCAGGATCAGGCATGCTAACCGCTAATCCACAGCGGTGTAATAATAATAATAATAATAATAATAATAATAATAATAATAATAATAATAATAATAATAATTCTTACTTACTCACAAATGGCTTTTAAGAAACCCGGAGGTTCATTGCCGCTCTCACATAAGCCCGCCATTGGTCCCTATCCTGAGCAAGATTTGGATTAATCTTGCTCAGGATAGGGACCAATGGCGTCATATCCCACCTCCCTCAAATCCATTTTAATATTATCCTCCCATATACGTCTCGGCCTCCCCAAAGTCTTTTTCCCTCCGGTCTCCCAACTAACACACACTATGCATTTCTGGATTCGCCCATACGTGCTATCTACCCTGTCCATCTCAAACGTCTGGATTTAATGTTCCTAATTATGTCAGGTGAAGAAAACAATGCGTGCAGTTCTGCGTTGTGTAACGTTCTCCATTCTCCTGTCACTTCATCCCTCTTAGTCCCAAATATTTTCCTAAGGACCTTATTCTCAAACACCCTTAACATCTGTTTCTCTCTCAAAGTGAGAGTTCAAGTTTCACAACCATACAGAACAACCGGTAATATAACTGTTTTATAAATTCTAACTTTCAGATTTTTTCACAAATAATAATAATAATAATAATAATAATAATAATAATAATGATAAATAGTCATAGTAACAATAACAATAATGTAATTTGTTCATTTTTATGGAATTTTGGGAGCATAAGTCAACGATTAACTATGGATTAAAATCCTGAATTGTGGCAATACGATAAAACTGGTAATACATTTGAGATATAATTTAGTAATTCTTTATGTTACGGATATTTTAAGTGATCCAAATTAAATTTCGAGAGTAATTTAGAGCAGGTCTTAACTTTGTTCTGCAACTTTGATATTGATACTTCTAAAAATATAAAAATAGTTGTTGTAAATTTATTTTCTAATCGCATTTAAATTTTCTTAGTATGGATTGCTACATCATCTGAGTCTATACTTCAGGGAATACTGGAAAATGTGCCTCTTTAACCTTTGCCTAACAGAGATTTTGAAAGCTGTTTAAATGGGTCTCCCTCTCACACCGTCTGGCCTTGTGAGACAGACTGCAGCGTAGATCATCTCAATGTCAAAAAAGTCTTGCTTTTGTTTTACGAGATGCGATGAGATCATCTGCCGAGACGAAGTACACTTATATGTTGACACTTGTTAGTTTTTTGGATCATAAAGTTGGATTTTGAAAGTAATGGTATCATCAGGTAAACTAGCGAAACGCAGTTTCGTAAATAATAGTATAGTAATGATAGTGATAATCATAATGAAAATGATAGTAATAATAATAATCATAGTAATAATAATATATGGCCGTGTTTGGGTGTCGGAAGGCCACTACTTGAGAAAAATAACGCAAGGCAGACGTCCCACTATATAGAATAAATTCAAATTTCTGTTTTGCTATGGAAATCTGGATTCCGAATGCATTGGATTTGTGGGAACATTCGAATCATCCGCGTTGAACGAAGTGACAGTAATTCTTAATATTAAGCACGATTTTTAAATTGACTATTACACTTTTACTACGTCATACTACTTCTGACCAATAAAACAATACGAAATGACGTCTTTCAACCAATCATGGCTGCTTAATTATCGCAGAATTGTATCACTTCCCTAGCATATTTTTGTTTTATCACTACCCTAGTATATGTTTCTTTGTTTGCCAACATTTCAAACTACAAATTCTTTACGTTACTATAAAACATGCTTCGCGATAGTCATTTGTTTCTCGCATAGATAGTCGATTGAAAATGGCGGCTCCGTTCAAACGTTTTGGTGAAAGTAACGGAATTGAATATTTCATTTTGGTTCAATATATAAAATTATAAAGCTTGCATAGCAAATTCGTAAGTAGTAATATAATGTTATTAATGACATAATTACTATCAATGAAATAATAAAGTTTATTTCATTGATAATTATGTGTTGGATGATAATTCACTATTAGTGAAATAGAATTTTAGTAAGTTAATTAATATCTATTTTATTGTATTAGAGTACTATATTTCTTCTAATCTTTATATACTTTCTTCTGTTTTTATCACCTCCGTACCATTTCTTTGTTTGCCAACGTTTCAAACTGCAAATTTTTTACGGTACTATAAAACATACTTTGCAATCGTCATTTGTTTACAGCATAGACAGTCAACTGAAAATGGCGGCTCCGTTCAAACGTTTTGGTGAAGCTAACAGTGAAACAGAATTTCAGTAAGTCAATTAAAATTTTATTTATTACTGTATTTTATTTCTTCTAACCTTTATATACTTTCTTCTAATCGTGTAACAGTCAATTAAATCCCACTGGAGTTTTGATTTTCTCTAGATAAATCAAAACCTCTAGTGAGATTACTGTTGATAATATTTCAGATGCTCATGCCTGATGCATCGAAATAAATTAAAATACTTGAGTATGAAGTTCTGAACTCGTTCGAATTCCGATAAATTGCAGTAATGTTTCATATTTATTCTTACTCGTGTTCAAATATCATGATTTGAGGAAACATGCATTACTGGCAGGCCTATGTGGAAGAAGAATAAATTACTTATTCTGTTAATTAACGTAAACTCGTACCTTGAAACAATTATTACACGAAATACAAATAAGTAGTACTGCAAGAAGTTCATTTCGAGATTTCAGTAGCAGAATACGTTTTAGGTATCGCTGGTATAAAATAAAATTATTTTGAAAATATCGTTTATCATTCTTTTTCTCTGTGGATGTTGATTTTTCCTAAAACTCATAGAGCCTGAGTATACAGAAGGTCAATTTAACGAATGCGCACGAAGTACAATAAGTTTAGTAAAATAATATGCTCTCTTTCTTGAACGAAACAAAATGACACTGCAATTAAAATAGACACGATTTTCTTCATTATTTTTGTATTACGTAGAAAAAAAATAAAAATTTAGTATGACTATGAAAATCGTATCGACTGAAACAAGTTTTACTAAGAAAAATTACTTTTCCATTATTGTTATTGTTCTTTTCCATTAACTTTCACGAATTTCTCCAAATCCATTGAGACAGGGTATTGTCCTCTGTGGTCTGAAGGTTAACATTCTGACCGCTTGATCAGAGGTTCACGGGTTTAAAATCGCTGGAAGGCGATTAATTTTTAAAGGGCGATGAAATCATTAGTATGGCTTCTTCCAGTTGGGAAGTAAATTTTCTCCTTACCCCTTGTGAAGACGATTACCGTTATTAATAAGAAAAACGTCTGTTAATCGTGAGTGAGCCACTGGATTGAGGTCTTAAATCTATAGGGTTCTGCTTAGAGCCTCATAATAAAATCAATATTATATTTATCACCTTTGCCACTTTTAAATGCTGATTTTTATAAAGAGATCATAATAGGCCTATTATAAAAATTGTAATAGGACCTGGGTGGGGAAGAAAATAACAAAACCCAAACTTCGATATAAAGTTGGAATACTGTTGTGGTGTGAAAATATGAAGAAGTCTGAGAAATATTTCAATTTACTTTGATATATAATGCATAGAAACAATGGTCTATGGGCGTATATAATAAAATAAAACACTCTTTCTCTGTTTCTCAATATGTGGGAAAAACAATAACTTTGGGAAAAACGAAAACTTATGCTTTTCCTGTTTATCTATAACTATAATAGTTTCATGGGTCATAAATAAACACAAATAATATTACACTCTTGCTAGAAACCCTTAAAATACTCTTTCTATGTTTCTCAATATGTGGGGGGAAAACAACAATGTTTTTCTTTGCAAATGTATAATCTTATTTGAAAACGTGTACTGACGAAACAAATTAAATTATAAATGTACAGATCCCTCTACAGTGAAATAATCTATGAAACAGCCAAGAACTGACAATTCAATGACCACAATACATCTGTTATTTTTTCCCAACTTTCTGTGCATTATTTTCTTCCCCATCCAGACCTTGTGTATAGCTGTTTGATGTAAATTCGTGTAAAATAAAATGTGGGCATCTGCGTACCTGAGCCTTACAGTTGGTAAAATAAATTAGATACTTTACTTTTGAGATTATGAAGAATTAGTTTTGTATATAATGCAGAAAACTAAAATTCATCTTCTTATTTGGGTGCATATTAATTATTTAATTTATGTATGTCATTTCAATAGCATGTCAAGAGAATAAACTGCGAATAGCAATAAAATTCGAAATTAGTAAAGGAACTGAACTGTTGGGGAATGAGTAGCGTGCCGCATACTAGGTGTAGACACATTACTTGTAACTAATACAATCTTATTTTTGTGAAAAAATAACTAATAAGTTAACTGAATTTGTAATTATACAGCTTCTCATTCTTTATGGCAGTATTTTTAAGAAAAAAAGGTTCAGAACAAAATTAACTAAATTTCTGCATACTCATACTTTCTACTCCACTGATAAATTGTATATTGTTCTCGTAAATTTTGATTTAATCTGCTTGATATGTACTGTATATTTTTGCATAGCTCAATCGATGATTCTTTATGCTTATGAATTCAGTTAGGCTTAATGTTCTTGCTATGTATTGTATATTTTTGTATAGCTCAACCGATGAATTGTGTATACTGTACCTGTAAACGGAATTAATCTGCTTGCTATGTATTGTATATATTTATAGAGGTACCAGCGTAGCTCAATTGGCAGACTCTCTTGCTGATCCGAGCTGCGCTCGCGATTGGGCTGAATTCCTGCTTGGGCTGATTACTTGGTTGAATTTTTTCCGAGGTTTCCCTCAACCATAAGGGAAATGTCAGGTAATCTATGACGAACTCTCGGCCTCACCTCATCGCGCTAAGAAATGTATAACTCGTGACTTGTGTCATAACTTAAAGCTTCAATGCCAATGTAAGGTCTATAGAATACAGTGAATTAAATGAAAAATAAACAGTAAGTCAAGAACGGACCTAGCAGCTTTAACCCTCTAGTGACAAATTCATTCGCACCACTGTGACCACCATCGAAACCTCTACTCTACCCTAAGGGAGGGTGAAAGCGTCTTTCCAGATGGGTAGATAACGGACCCAAGATCTCCACGGGATCCACTAGGTATACTCACAAGACAGGAGGATAGGGATGCCGGCGTCATCCCCAGGTTTAGGTAAGTGAAACCGTCGGAATACTGCAACCACTACTAAAATTACCGTTTTCACATTGAAATTAAAATCCACGATTATTTGCCAAAGATATTGTGTAGTCCTTCGGAGAATATATTTTAAATCTGCATTAACTGCAATGATTTTGAACTTCGTGTCCATTAACAGACTCTGAAATTCTGAAGTTTTCTACCCGACATAAAAGCATCTGGAGTAAAGTTAGTTGCATAGGATCAAATTTCGTTGTCGTGAACAACATAGAAAAGTGTTTGTGCATCCCTATCTCTAAGAATTCTGCATGTCTCAATACCTCCCATATGCTGATTCATGACGGAGGGCGTATTTCTAAGGCCAATCTTTGTTCGGCGCTCTCACAATTACAGTAGTATTGAGAGAGGCGACCGTTTCTCCTTGGCTGCCATGATAATGAAGTGCATCTTGACGTACCTAACCTAACCCAACCTGCACTCAGACTCGCTCTCTTTCTCTCCAAATATAAAGAAGGCATTCATGGCTCGAGCTAGACAGCGTCTGGGAACCGCTGCACCTGTGTCAGATACGAAGTTCAGAGAAACTGCATAGCACTTTGATAACATCCACTCATCCACGAGCCCCCGTGCACATTAATATCAGACAGATATTTCAGTTCCCAGGTTAACGAGATTCGAATGGAAATTTCCAGGACTATTAGAAAACGTCCCAGATGGTAGAAACTTGACAGAACTTTCTAGACGTGTGTTTATGCTGCAGTTTTCTGTCTCATTACGTCTAAGTGGTTCAGATCTTGGAGACCAGTTTTATAATTGTAACCACGACACAGTATGACGATGGATATAATTTCTCACTTGTTAAGAAAGTTTAGTTCCCGTCTCGGAATTGTTACGAATTTTATTGAGACTAGGGACACTGTTTCCTTCTTCCTGCTGCTCCCGGTCTATATGCGAAAGAAATACTTAACAGGAAGAAATTCAAAAGAGCTTAATGTGTGTATGTATATATATATATATATATATATATATATATATATATATATGTATATATATTTTATATATATATATATATATAAAATACCTACAGTCCGTTGTCTTTAGTGGTCGAGTGGTTATCGTGCTTGGCATGCGATGCGAAATTAGTGGGGTAAAGTTGAGTAAAGTCCTGCAGAGGGGGATTAATATTTCAGATAATAACCCTTGGTTCTAAATATTCGGAAGTAACACTGAGTAGTAGTTTTTCAAGTACTAATGAATTAAGGTATAAAATAATAATTCGAACAGTAACAGGATAGCTAAATGAAGTGAAATAAGGATTTATTAACTTTAAAGTAGTAACACGTGAGGTGCAGAGGAATGAGATAAAGACAGATTTAGAAATTTAGAGATCAAAGATTGAATGAAAATGAATACAGATCTAAACAGTAAGATTATGTGGTCATGTGCGTGAGATAGGACAAAGCTTGCTACAGATAACGTTGAAGCAGAGAGGTAGAAACAAAACACGTAGAAAAGATCTTAGAGGAGTGGCTAGGCAAATAAATTTTTCTACGTTGCTATGAAGTGAAATGACTAAGGCCCAGTTGCAGAAACGCAAGTCAAATCAGTCCCTGATCGCCAATCAGTTGATGTCTGATTTATTTGATTGTTCATTGCGTT